>ONZH01011780.1:0-21743 GCA_900303285.1 Rhinella marina | reverse complement strand
AAAAATCTTTGAAAAAATGAAAAAAATTACAATCCCTAGCTATTCTTTGTTTGTCCTTTTTAGGCCATCTCAATACCTCTACCATTGTCATTATGTTTTCAGTGTCAAATAATAAAGTAATTTCTTTTGTTTTCTTTCTGTTCTCTTACATGTCTACATGCATTTTTATGCAGTACCCACCATTTAAATTAAAATCCAAGTGCAGGAGGAATTCAGCAGTTAGCCTTGCAATGGGAACAGATTTTCTGATGATATTCTTGGCTTGGATGTCCTACACAAGTACATTAGTTTCCCATAATTCACAGATGCCTTCTTTTTTTTTAGAAGATCTGGACCTTTTATGTGCTAGTGGTAGAAAATAAAATCTAAATTAAAAATGTCAGGAAACATTTGGATTCAATGAGGCAGAAAAATTATTTCAATACTTTAGGGGACCACAGATCACTGAGGCAAACCAACAAAAATTATATACATTAAATTTTGAAATTTAATCTAAGCTAGGTAGGTATTTCCAAGTCTTGCACAAAAAATGGTACTTGAATAGGAAAGGTGTTGTAAACATTCCCTTACTTAACTCCTTACTTTTGCTCACTGCTACGCAGCGAATAAACGTGCGGGAGAGTACTGGCATTCACTGTAATGCCGTGCTATGTTGATTTGTACGCTAATGCGTACGATTTTGTATGCTAATTATACGCATGTACGCTAATGCGTACAAATTTGTATGCTAATTATACGCATTGTACGTAGAGATGAATGAATTCTATTCGCCGCTTTGTATATTCGTTATGAATCTTGGTTATTTCCTACGCTGAAGCAAATCCGTTTATTTTCAGATTCGCTTTGTACGAATCTTAAATGTTATTAAATCTTTGTACGCTAACGCTACGTACGCATCTTATAATTTGTACGCTAATGCTAGGCATTGCTCGAGTCCCCTCCCCGCACACTATTTAGCCAATTAGCGTGCGGGAGAGGGACATACATTGATTGGCTGGCCGGGAGCGCCGTGATCGGGTGCTAACAGGCACCCGGTCACGCGCTCCTGTCACTGTTAGACAGGGAGAGCTGCCGCAAACAGGGAGAGAGAGTGTAGGGAGAGATTGCCCTGCTAGCAGGGATAGTATTATTATTTTAAAGACCCAAAGCTCTTTTAAGGGCTACTTCTATATCTGCCTGCATTTTTTTAAAAAAATTTTCTTGTTTGGGGGGGGGTTAATATAAATAGCGCTAGGTGGCTTGGCATTAACACCATCAGCGCAAACTGCTGCATCTCTGTATACTATATACTGACTTACTTTGCTATTATATCTGCTCCTAAGTCTGCAATACCTCTTTTGCGTCTTGCTGTGTAACTTTTGCTCAAGGAGGTACTTCTGTATGGAAAGGATTTGGATAGGCAGGGCTAGTTCTGTTGAAAAGACACCAAAGTCCATAGTTCAAATTTTTTTTTTGTGTTAATTTGAGGGCAAATTTGGGGAAAAAAAGAACGCAAGTGTGCCTGACACTAGCATTACCTGCACACCCTGTGCATTATAGCTTTTCAGTTGTCTATATAGTTCACATCAGTTGTCACCGTTTCTACCGTTAATTTAGGCGACAGTACCTGCGCTCTGTCTATTGGTGAACGTTAGCGCATTCTACACAATTGACATTCTGTGAAATTTTTCTGATCAGACACGTAATAAAAATCTTCACTACTGTAATTGGGACAAAACTGCACATATATAAATATGCGCAAGGCGAGCAGTAAGGGACGGGGAAGTGGGCGTCCTGCTGATGCTGCAGGCAGAGGCCATGGCTCTGGGCGCGGTGCCTGCTGGCAGAGCACAAGAAACTAAGTCACCCAAAACTTTTAGTTTCTTGGCCCAGTTTGCCGGGGGTCGCAAGACACAACTCCTGCAGCCACACCAGCATGAGCTGGTAGTCTGTTGGATGCAGGTGATAGTGCTTCCAGTCGGTTAAGCACCACCCTCTCTTCCACAAAGTCCAGTCTTAGTAGCCAAGAGTCTGGGCAACCACATCCTCGCCCTGATCCTCCTTCCTCCCACCATGCTGAATCTGGGCAAAGAAATGATCCCACATTCCAGTAATTCCGACAAGCTTTTTTCATCACCGTTCATTGATTTGGGCCTGTCACCAAGCCCGCCTGAAGTGGCACATTGAGGAGATATTGTGCCTGATTCTCAACCTCTTGATCATCCACAGTCTGAAGAAGATGAGGGTGGGGACGGACAAGCATTTTCTCCCGAGGGGGGCAATGATGATGATGATAATGAGACACAGTTGCCAATGAGTCAAAGGCAATTAGCGTCTAAAGAGGTTGATGATGAGGATGAGATGCAGTTAAGTCAGGTTCTCGTTTCATCACCATGTCAGGAGGAAGAGCAGAGTGAGGAAGTGTAAGAGGAGGTGGGTGGGACAATGAAATAGCTGACCCAACCTGGCAAGGTGGCAAGCCGAGCGAGGACAAGCAGTACAGAGGGGAGGGATCCGCAGCACCGCAACAGGCTGCAAGAGGCCGCGGGGTGTCAAGAGGGAGAAGGCAGGCCACGCTAATCATGTCCCTCGTGTATCTAGTCCCTCGATACACAGTCCCCAGCCGCCACTATTTTTCACGTTGTGCTGCCCCCGCCTTACACCAGCATGTTGTCCCGAAACATAACCCGTGCCCTGACCAACGCAGTTATGGGGAAGGTCCACTTAACAACTGACACATGGACAAGTGCTTGTGGCCAGGGACGCTACATTTCCCTGACGGCACACTGGGTGAACGTTGTGGAGGCTGGGAGCGAGTCGTCCCCTGGGATGGCACAGGTGCTACTGACGCCAAGGATTGCAGGCCCTAGTTCCGTCCGTATTTCCGCCCATATTTCCGCCACCACCTAAACTAGCGGCTGCAACCCCTCCTTCTCCTCCTCCGCTTTCTCCTCCACTTCCACTGCAGAATTACAATCTTGCAGCACCAGTCAGACTTCAGTGAGAAGCTGAAAGCAGTTTAACACAGCAGTGGGGAAGCGGCAACAGGCCATGCTAAAGCTTATTTGCCTGGGTGACAAACAGCACACTGCCGCTGAGCTGTGGCAGGGCATAAGAGACTAGACTGAGCTGTGGCTCTCCCCACTCAATCTATAGCCAGGAATGGTTGTGTCTGATAACGTCCGCAACTTGGTGGCAGCTTTGGAGCTGGGCAACCTCCCACACATACCATGCCTGGCCTATGTCTTCAACTTAGTAGTGCAGCGTTTTCTGAAAACCTACCCCCATTTGCCTCAGCTACTGGTGAAGGTGTGTCACCTGTGTGCCCATTTCAGGAAGTCACCTACAGCTTCAACCGGCCTGGCAACGCTGCAGCAGCGGCTTCGATTGCCAGCTCACCGACTGACCTGAGCACGCGCTGGAACTCCACCTTCCACATGTTGGCCAGGCTATGTGAGCAGCAGAGGGCAGTAGTGGAGTACCAGCTGCAACACAGTCGGCGCCTTTCTAGTCAGCTTCCGCTCTTCAGAAGCGACGAGTGGGCATTGATGTCTGACCTCTGTGAGGTTTTACACAACTTTGATGAATCTACACAGATGGTGAGCGGCGATAATGCAATTATCAGCGTAACCATCCCACTTCTGTGTCTACTTAAAACCTCACTGCTCACAATAAAGGCGGATGCTTTGCGTGTGGAAATGGGGGAAGACCCTACACAGGGTGATAGCTAGACCACCCTCGGTTCGTCTTCTCAGCGCCAATTGGAGGAGGAGGACGAGGAGGAGGAGCATGAGACCGTTGCCACCGCTACACAGGGTATTACCCAGAGCAGATTTGCACCATCTCTTCGGCGTGGATGGGCTGATGAGGAGGATGAGGAGGAGGAGATTGAGGGTCATTCTCCTGGTGAGGAGAGCGAAGCCTTGTCTGTTGGGACTCTGGCACACATGGCTGACTTCATGCTAGGCTGCCTTTCCCGTGACCCTAGCGTTATATGCATATTAGGCAGCACCAATTACTGGTTGTTCACCCTTCTCGACCCCCGCTACAAAGAGAACTTCTCATCTTTAATTCCTGTGGCGGAGAGGACAACTAAAATGGTGCAATACCAGAAGGCCCTTGTAGAAAAATTGCTCCAAAAATTTCCAGCTGAGAACACAGGCGGCAGAGTACAAAGTTCCTTGGCCACCTGGGGAGGGGAGACAAGGGGAACATACTGCAGTTCCAGCAAAGGCAAGACGACACTCTCCAAGGCCTGGGACACTTTCATGACACCCCACCAGCACCCTCACCCTGATGAGCGGCCTAGTGTGACAAGGAGGGAAAAGTTTTGGAAGATGGTAAAGGAGTACCTAGCTGACCGTGTTAACATCCTAAGCGATCCCTCTGTGCCTTTTAATTATTGGGTGTCAAAGCTGGACACGTGGCACGAACTGGCACTCTATGCCTTGGAGGTGCTGGCCTGCCCTGCCGCCAGCATTTTGTCTGAGCGGGTATTTAGTGCCGCTGGGGGCACAATTACTGATAAGCGCATTCGCCTGTCAACTGAAAATGCAGACAGGTTGACGCTTATCAAGATGAACAAGGCCTGGATTGCCCCTGACTTCGCTACCCCACCACAGGAAAGCGGCTGAACACTTTTAGGGTGTACTGGATACACTGTTTTCTTATGTAGGTCCTCAACCATAATGTTTTCAAGGGTCTGCTTACCAGCAGGCCCTCAACCATAATGTTTTCAAGGGTCTGTTCACCAGAAGGCCCTCAACCATAATGTTTTCAAGGGTTTGCTCACCAGCAGGCCCTCAACCATAATGTTTTCAAGGGTCTGCTCACCAGCAGGACCTCAACCATAATGTTTCCAAGGGTCTGCTTACCAGCAGGCCCTCAACCATAATGTTTTCAAGGGTCTGCTTACCAGCAGGCCCTCAACCATAATGATTTCAAGTGTCTGCTCACCAGCAGGCCCTCAACCATAATGTTTTCAATGGTCTGTTCACCAGCAGGTCATCAATCTTAATTTTTCACGGGTGTGTCTAATGCCCTCCTTTATGTGTATAGGCTTTATGAGTGTATGAGTCCCACGACAAGAACAATTGTTCCACAATGTGAATGAGGCCCACCTTTATACACGTTGTATGGGAGTGCCTGTTCCTTTTTGGCAGCACTTGCGCTTTACGTACAAGTCAATATATGTTTCCTAACAATATTTCTTCACAGTATGTCAGGAAGGGGTTAAAGGTTTAAAAAAAAACAATCAAAACACAGGTTTTAGAAGATTTTTTTTAGTAATAATAATAACTTAACTTTTAACAAATAATAAATAAAAAAACAAAATACCTCCACCTCAAAGTCTGTGGGGATATCTGTAGGGGTGGAAACAGTAATATAATTAGTATGATCGAGTTAAAGGGGTTGTCCCACGAAAAATATTCACTATTCAAACTTTCAAACCAGCACCTGGATCTGAATACTTTAGCAGTTGCATGTCATTAAATATTTTGTGTATCTACTAGACTCAGTTATTCAGTGAAATGCATCTTTATTGAGCCATTTTTTTTCTTATTTCTTTGAACTGCTCACTGAGAAGGCTGCACATGCTCAGTTTAATTCTTCAACTGCCTCCTGTCCTGAGCTGTGATAGGGAGAGATGGACACGAGTCCTGACATGCAGCAGAATAGACACTAGTCCCACTACCCTTGAGTAACCAGCTTGATGTAGCAGAGTAATTGGGGCAGATCTCTGGATCTATGTGAGGTGCAGGGCTGTTTCTCGCTTTGTTAAAAAGAGATTGCCAATGTACTATAATATTATGTGATGTATGACACATTTTTGTTAAATATTTTTGGGGTAACACAAGTTTCTACTTCTTTCACTACCTTGATTTTAAAATTATTGTGATATGTCTGCTTCACTAACCACTTGGAGAACATAATGTGTACATAGTCTAGTTATGAATAACATGTTGGGTGGCATGATCCTAGTGCTTGAAAATATTAAACTTCTGTGAATTAGGGGTTTGTACTTACTGGACACCCATAATGAGTGGTCTTCCCATGGGCCTGGGGAAAAATCGTCATCTCCCCTGACGGTTGGAGCTACAAAAGATAAAACATACATTTAGCTTATATTTTGAAGAAAGAAATTCCACCCATTACACTTTTTATTTTACCTACCTTCTAGCTCTGGAAGTTGGGGTGGACTTGGTGTTGGAGGGGCAGGTGAGGTCCTCTCTCGCTGTTGTGGTGGAGGAGGGTGAGAGGAGCTCCTCTGTGGTGCAGCAGCTGTCAAAAATCATTAAATAATGGCCTTACATTCAACTCAAATGAACAGTTGTAACTTCTGGTGTTCATACATCTGAATAGTTTGGGGCTGGATCCCATTCCTAACCACTACTGCTCTTATATCACTGCAGCTGCACTCCCACATAGCCTAGATTAAAAATAAATTAAATATGTTTACACTTACTAGAAGCTGAAGGTACTTCAGGGGCCGTCCGGGCACGACTCTACCGGTGACGTTGGTGACGTCGTTGACGTTGCTCTGCAACATAAATCCGTACACAATTGTTATGATGACCGTTTTTAATACTAACACTGTATACTACTATGAAGATATTATGGGTGAGAGGAGGGCGATATGATGTGGAGTGGGCATTTCATGTGAAGGGAACATAGAATATCTGGGGTGCATACTGTATTTGATGGAGGGAGCATTTGTTGGGACGGGTGGGTGTTTCAATGAATGAATAAAAGATGTCTGTGTGTCACATTCTGCAGGTACAAACATAACAAATATAAATACAGGACATACAATGCACTAGTATACCATAGCTCCAGTCCCAACTGTTCTGGATTCGGTGGGACAGTCAGGATTTTAGCGGCTGTGTCCGGGAATGGGTGGCTATGTCCCGTGGTCAGCTGTCTTTGCATCCATAGGAAGCAGAGACGGGTGACCGTAAGCAGGGAGCAATCCCTTCACCTTCCCCGACGTCCGGTATAATGTCTCCTTGTGGCCCCCATACAGTATAATGTCTTCTCCTTGTGGCCCCAAGTGTTTTTTTCTTCTAAATGGGTATTTATCGCGATAATTTTCTTAATATTGTTATCGTGGGAATATTTTTGATATCGCCCACTCCAGACACATTAGCTGCAGCATGAGCATGTCTTTGAGTCTGTGTGTAGGAGGAGGAAGTGCTAACTATGAAGGGGCATATATCTAAGGGTACTTTCACACCAGCGCTAGAGATCCGGCAGGCTGTTATGGCCGGGAACAGCCCACCGGATCTCTCTGGATCCGGCATTTGCCTGACACAAACGGGAGAACGGCTAGCCCCATTAACAATAATGGGGGATGGCGCTGATGCGGCCGCTATCTGGCAAGAACGCCGGGAATTGGCAGGACAAATACCGCGGAACAGCCTGCCGGATCACCGCCACATATGTGAAAGTAGCCTAAGGCAAATTACTGGGAAGGGGCACGTATCTGAGAATACCTTCACTTGTTTGAGTGGAGTTAGAGGCGTGGCCTAGCATGAAAGAAAATTGCTGCAGTGCACCACGCACACCCACGTTGTCCTTCTATACGGTTTTCATTATTGGCACTGGTACATATACAATACAGTACACTAATTTTCTAACATGTTTTTGCTTTTCAAATATTTTGTTACTCACCCTGTCGTATCTCTGCGCGGATCTCAGTAAGCCGCTCCGGGCACTTGATTTTTAAATCGGACCATTTCCGCTGGATCTTGACCACACAGTGTCAAAGCGATGGCGCAGGCCTCGGATCACCTGCTGCACTATCTCCTTCTTGTGCTGATTTGGGTGTCAGTATGTGCAATCATAATCCTGGCGGTCCATCAGCTTGACCATGTATTTAAGCTCTCCAGAGCTAAATACAGAAGAACGCCTGGATGCCATTTTGCAAAATTCGCTCTGCCTCTGAGGACTGTACGCCGTGGCCTAGCGTCGTGTGTGTGTGCGTATGATGCATTCGCGAGACAATAGTACGCTAAAGATTCGTACGCACTTCGTACGCTCATGCGTACGTATTCAGTTAAGTAGCGTACCTTTAACAATGCTAGACTGTATGTTCGTTATTTGTGCGGGAATGTTCGCAGATGCAGTGTATGCGTACGCTCATGCGTACGTATTCAGTTTAGTAGCGTACTTTTAACAACGCTTAGACTGTATGTTCGTTATTTGTGTGGAATGTTCGCCGAACACTACCAGAATAACGAATATTTATTTAACGCAACTTCGCTCATCTCTAATTGTATGCTAATGCGTATGAATTTGTATGCTAATGCTACGCATTGTGCGCTAATGCGTACGAATTCACCCTCTCCATGCTGTTCCCAAAACATTTCTGTGGTGTTTCCACCATTTTTTCACGTTTCCAGACAGCCTCCCCTCATCCGAGCAGGGGGTGCCTGGTCTTCTCCCATTGACTTTCATTATGTTTGGGTGCTCGGCCGAGCGCTCGATCACCCCCGAGTGCTCGGCCAGAGCACCCGAGCAGACGAGCACAGAAGTGCTCGATCAACACTACAAATAACATGTTTAGGTTTTGCACTGCAAAAATAAAACTGTGAATAGAAAATGTGTCATGTAATAAAGATGACAAGGGTCATTATATATTTCCCAATCTTTTGACTTAAAAACATATTTTAAAAATCCCCCTACTGCAGTTTCTGTCTAAATTCAACTTAGTATATTTCAAACTAAAGTCTGCTCTGCACTATTCATGATAGACTGGGGACATACATTATATATGCTTCATACATCGTACACTAGTCCAAAAGTCAGTACAGTGTTCATCAAAATCTAGACTTATCCAGGTTTTTAAATCTTTCAGGAGAGAGAGGTGATTATCTTCATCTCTCAGGGCTATGCTGTGTAGGTGAGAGTAGGAAGTATTTCGAAAGTCCTTTTCCTAATGTTGGAGATTAGTTGGGCCAGTTTCTGACAGAGGAAATATGATACTGGTGAAATGCTTATTGAAAGTGGAATATAAAAATGATTGTTATATTACAAATGGAAGGTAGACTTGGTTATTCATTTTTTTTATTTCCAGACATAAATTTTATATATATATATATATATATATATATATATATATTTGTTTGTTCTTCATAGGCTCCTACGTGCCTTGATGGATTTCAACAAAACTTACATATTTTCTTCATGATCGAACTTAAAATACTGGGAGGTTGTCAAGTTCATCTAACAGGGTTCTGGAAGGTACTAATAAAGTAATGTGTTTTTGATGCAGCGTGCATGTAAGGTGCTGTTCACTTCACGTGAAGCAGATACGTTTGTGAATAGAAAAGAATATATAGAAACGTATGGCTTGACATAATCATAGACTATAATTAGGCAAACATAGTTCATAAGTGCATACTTTTGACTCCGTTTGTCACAGTTTACATTTCTGTACCTTTTTTTTCTGCAGAAGAAATAATGGGCGTGTCCAGAAACTCTGGTCACAAAAGAAAGCACAACATAGGGCAGTATATTCCGTAAAAGCAGAAAATGGTTGTAAAAATGTAGGCTCACCTTTTTATAGTTGTGCTAGAATATGCATGTAGGCATGTAGAAGATTCAAACACCAATAACTGGATCTGCTGCCGTAGGAGTAAACCCTTGTGGAAGAGATTGCGCGATCCTTCACATTATCAAAATGAGAAAACTGTATCTCCTCTTTCAGGCGCAAGGAATCCGATATCATGGGAGTTTTTAAATAAAGAATCTTCTTTTTATTATTAGTTCTCACGATAAATACAGGACAACGTGTTTAGGGGGCACTGAGGCCCCCTTCATCAGGTCTCATGATGAAGGAGGCCTCAGTACCCCCGAAACATATTTACTCTGATGGCTGCAAGCTGTTGAGGCCTGCTGGGAGTTGTAGTTTTGCAACAGCTGGAGAGCCACAGCTTGGCAAACATTGGTCTACTATATTGTATGAAGGGCTGTAGCATACCTCACAACTTTTGAAAAGGTCAATATGCCCCAAAATTACCATCTTAAACGTTGGTAAGTATGCAGTGGTCATGCTCCCAAAATGCCCTCAAACAGTAGTCATGCCCCCAAAATGCACCCAGAAGGTAAAAGACCTTTTTTCTTTACCTCTCCAATTGGGCTAAACAACAATTGTATTTGTAGGAAAGAAATAGCTTTAGAAAATATTTATATCGCCTACAGCGGCAAACAGGGTGTACACAAACCATCCAAAGGCATTTGTACAACATTGGGATACAAGGAAGACATCCAGCTACAGGTGTTCCATTGACCTCATGTGGCCACTCTTAAAGGCTATCATGGCGCACAGCAAGACGGCAATAGAGGCTGGACTGAAGGTTCCTCCTTTTCAGCAAGGAGTTCCATTTTTGTCTTGGATAAATTATTAGCCAGAGATCGGCCGGGAGACCAAGTGGACAAATCCACAAAGAGGCCTTCACAAGGAAACATCACATTGATCCTTTCTACTGATGGGTTTATGGTGTGGGGTGGCATAATGTATGGTAGCCGGACCCCTCTAGTCCTCATTTGAGATACACAACAGCTCGGTGTTACATTGATTTGGTCATGAAACCAATGGTACAGCCATTTTGCCAAAGTGTCCCAGGAGCCATTTTTCAATAGTACAACATGTACACAATGTGAGCAGCCTGCATGTGCTACCATGGCCTGCAGCGTTTTTGGACTTGTCTATCATCAAGCGCATCTGGGACGTCATTGGTCAGCAATGGCAAAGGGAGCTGTCAGAAACAGATGCCCAGTGCATTCAGCATGGCAGGACATTTCTCCGACAATCATAATAACCTCATTGATAGTATGCAAAAGTATGTGTAAATGCATGTATTTCTGCATGAGACGCTCATACTGAATAAATCAAGATGTTTTGAATATTTTGTTTCCATTTTTATTATAGAAATATGATTAACATGTCTATCGATCCTGTGAATTTCATTATTCCACATTTCCTTTCTGGTGTTGCAAATTCACTATTGAGAAGCGTAGTGTTGGAAGAATGAGCTTGTGTAGCAACAACATCTGTAGGGGTATTGTAGTGTTCTTATTTATAGAGATAAGGGGATGGAAAAAAATAACAAAATGATGATAGGAGTCTGCTATGTCTCAAAATATAATGGAAAAAGTTTGGAAGAATCTTTCTGTTTTCATGGAATGATTTAATTCTTATGCCATATTTATTTATTTTGCTCATTTATATAGTGTTGACATATTCTGCAGTGCTTTACAGACATTAGCATAACACTATCCTCAGTGAATCTAAGTTCCCTATCAGTATGTCTTTGGAGTGTGGGAGGAAACCGGAGAAGCCAGAGGAAACCCACACAAACATGGGGAGAATATACATACTCCATGCAGATGGTGACCTAAGAGTGCAGCGTAGCAAGGCACCAGTGCTAACCACTGAGCCACTGTGCTGCCATATATAGCCAACATTATGCCATATTTCAAACTGTAATCAAAATGAAAGTAAAAACCCATGCAGACAACCGTGTTTTGCGGTCCGCAAAAAGCGGATCCACAAAATATGGATGATGTGCATGTGATATCCATGTTGCATGTGTTTTTTTGCAGATCCCTTGACTTCAATGGGTCTATGGACTGCATTTTGTGGCCAAGAATAGGACATGTTCTGTTCTTTTGCGGAACAGATATATGGATGGGGAAAGCACATAATTGTCTGCAAAATGTGAACCACAGATCCATTAAAGTCAATGGATCCACAAAAAATGGATGTAACATGGACAACACACAAACATCATTCTAGCAGTCTCTGTCCCATCTCTATATGTGGCTATATTTCTAAGAAATTCCTCTACTAAAAATGAAGTTGTCAAGGTTCAAGCGATTCACCGGCTGGGGGACATCAAGCACACACAGAGTTGGTGTACAATAGAGTCTGGGTTTCCCCTTCCTCAGTGTTTATCTATACACAAAGACACAAACACAAAGCCAATCAAAGATTTATGGTATACGACACTGAACAATCAGATTATAGATAACAGGGCATGATAGCCTCATGTCAGGACAGATCGAGCAGGTTATGGTGGAATGTGCTGTCTTAGCCCATGGCAACCTAAACAAGTCTTGTCGCCCACCACCCCCCTCCCACACCTTTACTGGAATGTCCTTAAGCAGTTTGGAAAAGTTTGCTTAGAGACGAGATAGAGTCTGTAACATTAACAACTGTGACAAGATGGAGTCGGTTACTTTAACAATTCCCCTCTTTTTTTACAAACTCTTAAGACATTCTATCTGTCCCTTATCCTGTCCCTTCATCTGTGATATTCTACCCCTATGATCCCAGCAGCCCCTGATGGTGGGACTCCGGAACCTCTGCAACCTTGCCCTGCCCTAGTTATCCCTTATTCTCCCTACCACTAACTGGGCGATGATAACAAGGGGTTTCTGCAATAGACACAAATATCTAGAATGTTCAGGTTCCATCCGTCACACACAGGGCGTCTTCTGTTGTTGTTCTGGGTGAAGGGAGTGGGGATGATTGGCTTGTGCATAGGTTGAGTGAGCTGTAGACCTTTCAGACCTGTTTCGTTGTAATTATTTATGGGCCTCGAGGAAAACACATGGACATGATAAGGTGAGATAATTTTGTTGGTAATACACAAAACACATTTTATAGAACATACTAAAATAACAGTAAACGATAACAAGAATTGTCCCCATTAAAATACACAAAACACAGAATACATAGCAAGGCTAATGAGTGCTGTGAGGGTAAATGCATAGACACTAATACACACACAGAATACTTCGGGTAATGGGGCTGGGGTAAAGACTAAGGATCTGGAGAAGAAACATCTACAGTAGTCCTCAAGTTACAATATCAATTGGTTCCAGGATGACTATTGTATGTTGAAACCATTGTAAGTTGAGTAATTGGTTCCAAAGCCCTATAATGTCATCCAAGTTAAGAGAAAATTAAGATTTTAAGAAGAATAAGCAGATAACTAAGGGATAAAACAAGTCCTTCCATATAACAGTCAGGAATAACTGCTAACTAATAACTAATAGAGATGAGCGAGTAGTGTTCGATCGAGCTGGTATTCGATCGAATACTACGCTATTTGGCGTACTCGATTTCGTTCGAGTATAACGGCGATGGCGCACTTAGAATTCGTTTCCCCTCCCACCTTCCCTGGCGCTCTTTTTCCACCAATCACCATGCAGGGGGGGTATGACAGGCACGCTGAGCACGCTGGCAGCGCGAAAACGGCGTCTACATGCATTGGCTGGAAAAACCATGTGACCTCGAATATTAAAAACTCAGCTCTTCCTGCTCGTACGCATATGCTGCGTGAACTTAGTCAGGGACAGAGGCTGGAGAAGGGAGAGACAGGTTTTAGCTGTTGGACAGGCAGGAGCGTGATTAAAAGCCCTTATCAGGGCTACTATAGTGCAGTACAGTGATAGCTTTACTACAATATAGACTTTACAGAGAACGGCTGCTGTATTCAGGGATAGCTGCTGGAGTAGGGACAGAGAGAGGCATTAGTGGTGTATTAGGTGCTCTGCTACATACCAAACTATATTTGGCACTACTGCTGTGTACCTTGAACTATAAAATATATAGGCCTTATAATTGGCAACTGTACAGTGCGTTCTCTTGCAAACTAATTTAAATACCTGGTGTAAATACCCACCGTCTGAACAGTTAGTACACGGCTGTGTACCTTGAACTATAAAATATATAGGCCTTATAATTGGCAACTGTACAGTGCGTTCTCTTGCAAACTAATTTAAATACCTGGTGTTAATACCCACCGTCTGAACAGTTAGTACACGGCTGTGTACCTTGAACTATAAAATATATAGGCCTTATAATTGGCAACTGTACTGTGCGTTCTCTTGCAAAATTATTTAAATACCTGGTGTTAATACCCACCGTCTGAAAAGTTAGTACACGGCTGTGTACCTTGAACTATAAAATATATAGGCCTTATAATTGGCAACTGTACTGTGCGTTCTCTTGCAAAATTATTTAAATACCTGGTGTTAATACCCACCGTCTGAAAAGTTAGTACACGGCTGTGTACCTTGAACTATAAAATATATAGGCCTTATAATTGGCAACTGTACTGTGCGTTCTCTTGCAAAATTATTTAAATACCTGGTGTTAATACCCACCGTCTGAAAAGTTAGTACACGGCTGTGTACCTTGAACTATAAAATATATAGGCCTTATAATTGGCAACTGTACTGTGCGTTCTCTTGCAAAATTATTTAAATACCTGGTGTTAATACCCACCGTCTGAAAAGTTAGTACACGGCTGTGTACCTTGAACTATAAAATATATAGGCCTTATAATTGGCAACTGTACTGTGCGTTCTCTTGCAAAATTATTTAAATACCTGGTGTTAATACCCACCGTCTGAAAAGTTAGTACACGGCTGTGTACCTTGAACTATAAAATATATAGGCCTTATAATTGGCAACTGTACTGTGCGTTCTCTTGCAAAATTATTTAAATACCTGGTGTTAATACCCACCGTCTGAAAAGTTAGTACACGGCTGTGTACCTTGAACTATAAAATATATAGGCCTTATAATTGGCAACTGTACTGTGCGTTCTCTTGCAAAATTATTTAAATACCTGGTGTTAATACCCACCGTCTGAAAAGTTAGTACACGGCTGTGTACCTTGAACTATAAAATATATAGGCCTTATAATTGGCAACTGTACTGTGCGTTCTCTTGCAAAATTATTTAAATACCTGGTGTTAATACCCACCGTCTGAAAAGTTAGTACACGGCTGTGTACCTTGAACTATAAAATATATAGGCCTTATAATTGGCAACTGTACTGTGCGTTCTCTTGCAAAATTATTTAAATACCTGGTGTTAATACCCACCGTCTGAACAGTTAGTACACGGCTGTGTACCTTGAACTATAAAATATATAGGCCTTATAATTGGCAACTGTACTGTGCGTTCTCTTGCAAAATTATTTAAATACCTGGTGTTAATACCCACCGTCTGAAAAGTTAGTACACGGCTGTGTACCTTGAACTATAAAATATATAGGCCTTATAATTGGCAACTGTACTGTGCGTTCTCTTGCAAAATTATTTAAATACCTGGTGTTAATACCCACCGTCTGAAAAGTTAGTACACGGCTGTGTACCTTGAACTATAAAATATATAGGCCTTATAATTGGCAACTGTACTGTGCGTTCTCTTGCAAAATTATTTAAATACCTGGTGTTAATACCCACCGTCTGAAAAGTTAGTACACGGCTGTGTACCTTGAACTATAAAATATATAGGCCTTATAATTGGCAACTGTACTGTGCGTTCTCTTGCAAAATTATTTAAATACCTGGTGTTAATACCCACCGTCTGAAAAGTTAGTACACGGCTGTGTACCTTGAACTATAAAATATATAGGCCTTATAATTGGCAACTGTACTGTGCGTTCTCTTGCAAAATTATTTAAATACCTGGTGTTAATACCCACCGTCTGAAAAGTTAGTACACGGCTGTGTACCTTGAACTATAAAATATATAGGCCTTATAATTGGCAACTGTACTGTGCGTTCTCTTGCAAAATTATTTAAATACCTGGTGTTAATACCCACCGTCTGAAAAGTTAGTACACGGCTGTGTACCTTGAACTATAAAATATATAGGCCTTATAATTGGCAACTGTACTGTGCGTTCTCTTGCAAAATTATTTAAATACCTGGTGTTAATACCCACCGTCTGAAAAGTTAGTACACGGCTGTGTACCTTGAACTATAAAATATATAGGCCTTATAATTGGCAACTGTACTGTGCGTTCTCTTGCAAAATTATTTAAATACCTGGTGTTAATACCCACCGTCTGAAAAGTTAGTACACGGCTGTGTACCTTGAACTATAAAATATATAGGCCTTATAATTGGCAACTGTACTGTGCGTTCTCTTGCAAAATTATTTAAATACCTGGTGTTAATACCCACCGTCTGAAAAGTTAGTACACGGCTGTGTACCTTGAACTATAAAATATATAGGCCTTATAATTGGCAACTGTACTGTGCGTTCTCTTGCAAAATTATTTAAATACCTGGTGTTAATACCCACCGTCTGAAAAGTTAGTACACGGCTGTGTACCTTGAACTATAAAATATATAGGCCTTATAATTGGCAACTGTACTGTGCGTTCTCTTGCAAAATTATTTAAATACCTGGTGTTAATACCCACCGTCTGAAAAGTTAGTACACGGCTGTGTACCTTGAACTATAAAATATATAGGCCTTATAATTGGCAACTGTACTGTGCGTTCTCTTGCAAAATTATTTAAATACCTGGTGTTAATACCCACCGTCTGAAAAGTTAGTACACGGCTGTGTACCTTGAACTATAAAATATATAGGCCTTATAATTGGCAACTGTACTGTGCGTTCTCTTGCAAAATTATTTAAATACCTGGTGTTAATACCCACCGTCTGAAAAGTTAGTACACGGCTGTGTACCTTGAACTATAAAATATATAGGCCTTATAATTGGCAACTGTACTGTGCGTTCTCTTGCAAAATTATTTAAATACCTGGTGTTAATACCCACCGTCTGAAAAGTTAGTACACGGCTGTGTACCTTGAACTATAAAATATATAGGCCTTATAATTGGCAACTGTACTGTGCGTTCTCTTGCAAAATTATTTAAATACCTGGTGTTAATACCCACCGTCTGAAAAGTTAGTACACGGCTGTGTACCTTGAACTATAAAATATATAGGCCTTATAATTGGCAACTGTACTGTGCGTTCTCTTGCAAAATTATTTAAATACCTGGTGTTAATACCCACCGTCTGAAAAGTTAGTACACGGCTGTGTACCTTGAACTATAAAATATATAGGCCTTATAATTGGCAACTGTACTGTGCGTTCTCTTGCAAAATTATTTAAATACCTGGTGTTAATACCCACCGTCTGAAAAGTTAGTACACGGCTGTGTACCTTGAACTATAAAATATATAGGCCTTATAATTGGCAACTGTACTGTGCGTTCTCTTGCAAAATTATTTAAATACCTGGTGTTAATACCCACCGTCTGAAAAGTTAGTACACGGCTGTGTACCTTGAACTATAAAATATATAGGCCTTATAATTGGCAACTGTACTGTGCGTTCTCTTGCAAAATTATTTAAATACCTGGTGTTAATACCCACCGTCTGAAAAGTTAGTACACGGCTGTGTACCTTGAACTATAAAATATATAGGCCTTATAATTGGCAACTGTACTGTGCGTTCTCTTGCAAAATTAATTTAAATACCTGGTGTTAATACCCACCGTCTGAAAAGTTAGTACACGGCTGTGTACCTTGAACTATAAAATATATAGGCCTTATAATTGGCAACTGTACTGTGCGTTCTCTTGCAAAATTATTTAAATACCTGGTGTTAATACCCACCGTCTGAAAAGTTAGTACACGGCTGTGTACCTTGAACTATAAAATATATAGGCCTTATAATTGGCAACTGTACTGTGCGTTCTCTTGCAAAATTATTTAAATACCTGGTGTTAATACCCACCGTCTGAAAAGTTAGTACACGGCTGTGTACCTTGAACTATAAAATATATAGGCCTTATAATTGGCAACTGTACTGTGCGTTCTCTTGCAAAATTATTTAAATACCTGGTGTTAATACCCACCGTCTGAAAAGTTAGTACACGGCTGTGTACCTTGAACTATAAAATATATAGGCCTTATAATTGGCAACTGTACTGTGCGTTCTCTTGCAAAATTATTTAAATACCTGGTGTTAATACCCACCGTCTGAAAAGTTAGTACACGGCTGTGTACCTTGAACTATAAAATATATAGGCCTTATAATTGGCAACTGTACTGTGCGTTCTCTTGCAAAATTATTTAAATACCTGGTGTTAATACCCACCGTCTGAAAAGTTAGTACACGGCTGTGTACCTTGAACTATAAAATATATAGGCCTTATAATTGGCAACTGTACTGTGCGTTCTCTTGCAAAATAATTTCACGGCTGTGAAGGCAAAATATTGTAACCAAAAAAAAATAAAATGCGGAGGGGGGCTAGCGGAATAGGACGTGGACGAGGACGGGGGCGCGGAAATGCTGTTGGGGGCCTTGTTGAAGCCAGTGGGGATACAATGCGTGCTGGTGAGGGTCAGCCAGGATCCCGCTCATCCAGAATCCCTGCCTTTATGGGACAGTTAAGCAGGGGGCGGGTTACACCGCTGTTGAGGCCTGAGCAGGTTGAACAGGTGGTGCAATGGATAGCCGATAGCGCTTCCACACAGTTGTCCACCAGCCAGTCATCCACACAGTCTCACTCTGACCCTCCTTCCTCCACACCTGGCCAACAGAGTCATCCCACCATTGACCCCTCCCAGGAGCTCTTTTCGGGTCCTTTTTCAGATGTGCCGGAAGAATCCCAGGAGCTAGCAGAGGAATTTGTTTGTAGTGATGCCCAAACACTTGAGTTTTCGCCATCTCCTGCTGATGTGGACCCTGAGCCAGCATCTGTTATCATGAGCGATGATGATGATGAGACGCAGTTGCCATCAAGGGAGGCTGTTGGAATGTCCAGTGGGCAGGAGGAGGAGCAGAGTGAGGAAGTTGAGGGTGGTGGATGACGAAATGACCGACCCCACTTGGCCAGGGGTGATGTCCAGCGAGGAAAGTAGTGGAGAGGTGGTGGTCTGCGCAGCACCGAAAAAGGCAGCAAGAGGCAGAGGGATGTCCAGAGGCAGAGGGATGTCCAGAGGCAGAGGGATGTCCACAGGCAGAGGGATGTCCAGAGGCAGAGGACAGTCCAGACAGAGAAGTGAGGCCACAGCCAGCAGGGCCGAAGCTGTTCCCGGCAGCGGGCAGTCGCGCGAAGCTCCCCCATCGAGGCCTCGTACTTCTGTGGTGTGGAGATTTTTTAATGTTTGTGCGGATGACAAACTGAGCGCGGTTTGCACACTCTGCCACTCAAAACTGAGTAGGGGCTCTGAGAAGAGCAATCTGACCACCTCAGGCATGCGGCGTCACTTGGAAGTCAAGCACTGGGCTGAGTGGGAGAGAGCAAACGCAATACAACCTGCGCCCGGTCTTGCTGCCACTGCCTCTTCCCCTTTGTTGTGTGCTGCCACTGCGGTCCAGACCTCCAGCCAGGACACCTCCACATCTGCCTCTGCCTCGGCTACTTTGGGGCCTTCTCCTTCAGCCTCCCCTTCCCCCGCCTCTTCGCCTGCACCTTCACACTCCTCGTCCCAACAACTGTCCATCTCGCAGGCGTTCGACCGCAGGCGGAAGTACGCCTCGAGTCACCCCCAAGCCCAAGCCTTAAACTGCCACATCTCCAAACTGCTGGCCCTGGAGATGTTGCCGTTTAGGCTTGTGGAGACGCAGGCCTTCCGCGACCTGATGGCGGCTGCCGCACCTCGCTATTCCGTCCCCAGCCGCCACTACTTTTCCCGGAGTGCCGTCCCCGCCCTGCACCAGCACGTGTCGCGTAACATCAGGCGGGCCCTGAGGTACGCAGTCAGCGCAAAGGTCCACTTGACCACCGACTCGTGGACAAGCGCTTGCGGCCAGGGACGATACATTTCTTTGACGGCACACTGGGTGAATGTTGTGGAAGCGGGGACGGGGTCGCAAACAGAGACGGCCTACCTACCACCCCCGCCCAAGATTGCCAGCATGGGTTCTGATACACCCCCCTCCTCTTCCTCCTCCTCCTCCTCTGCCTTAACATCGCCCTCAGCCGCTAGCTGGAAGCGTTGCAGCACTGGCGCGGGGAGACGTCAGCAGGCGGTGCTTAAGCTCATCAGCTTGGGCGACAGGAAGCACAGCGCCCCAGAGGTGAGGGACGCCATATTGCAGCAGACGGAGATGTGGCTGTCGCCGCTGCAGCTAGGACCAGGCATGGTCGTGTGCGATAACGGCCGTAACCTGGTGGCGGCTCTGGAGCTTGCCGAACTCAATCACGTACCATGCCTGGCCCACGTTTTTAATCTGGTAGTCCAAAAATTTCTAAAGACTTACCCCAACCTGGCAGAGCTACTGGTGAAAGTGCGGCGCTTGTGCGCTCACTTTCGGAAGTCAACTGTAGCTGCTGCTAGCTTAAAAAAACTCCAGCAACGCCTCCATTTGCCTGAACATCGGCTGTTGTGCGACCTGCCGACTCGCTGGAATTCCACCTATTCCATGTTGGCCAGGGTGTGTGAGCAGCAGAGAGCATTGATGGAGTACCAGATTATGAATCCACGCGTGCCTCCAACTCAGCTCCCTCAGTTTGCCAACCACGAGTGGCCATGGATGGCAGACATATGCGATGTACTGCGTATCTTTGAGGAGTCCACCAAGAAGGTCAGCAGCGAGGACGCTATAGTGAGCGTAACCATCCCGCTCCTATGCGTCCTTAAAGAATCACTCATCGCAATAAGGGAGAACGCATTGCACGCAGAGGAGACGGGGGTAGGAGGAGACGCAACGGAGCTACACAGTCAGACCACACTTTTGTCTGCTTCTCGGTGGCAGTTGCAGGAGGAGGAGGAGGATGAGGAGGAGGAGGACGACGTGGAGGTGGCTGTGGAAGAGGAGGAGGATGCTGGCGGCGAGGGTAGCAGTCAGGCTGTGTGCGTCCCATTGGTTCAGCGCGGATGGGGCGGAGAGGAGGCGGAAGAGGAAGAGGAGGAAATGGCAAGTGATCCTTCTGGTGGGGGCAGTGAGGTCATGCCTATTCAGAGTCTGGCACACATGGCTGACTTCATGCTGGGCTGCTTTTCCCGGGACACACGTGTTGTCCGGATAGTGGAGAACAAACTGTACTGGGTCTTCGCAATCCTGGACCCCCGGTATAAAGATAACGTCTCTTCTTTTATTCCGGTAGAGGAGAGGACGAATCGATTGCTGGAATACCAGAGGGAACTCGTGCAGAACATGATGGAGATTTTCCCACCCACCATCGCTGGCGGCAGAGAGGAGAGGGTCTCCCAGAGTCCCACAACATCAATCAGGCCCACAGCCACCAGGGGAACACTCTCCAAGGTGTGGGACACGTTCATGGCACCCCCTCGTGCAACTTCCATCACTGCGGGGCCCGCTATCAGCAGGAGGGACAAGTATCGGCGGATGTTGCGGGAGTACCTGGCAGACCGTACCCCTGTCCTCCCCGATCCCTCGGCGTCCTACACTTACTGGGTCTCCAAGTTGGACACGTGGCTGGAACTGTCCCTGTACGCCTTGGAGGTGCTTGCCTGCCCTGCCGCCAGCATGCTATCAGAAAGTGGTGTTCAGCGGCAGCCCGGGGGCATTATAACCGATAAGCGCAGCCGCCTGTCAACCGACAGTGCGACAGGCTGACGCTAATCAAAATGAACAGCAAGTGGATTGACCCGGACTTTGCTTTCTCCAACAGTGGAAAGCAGCCAAAAGTGAAGTGCCATCTGTATGAAGTGCCATTTTCCTCCTCCACCTCCTCCTCCTCCTTAACCGCCGTAGAATTGCTCCGTAAATAAGAAAAAATTTATATATTTCTATAAGGGCTCACCTCTTGGGCCTCCACAAAATTTTTAAGAGGTCTCACTCTTGGGCCTCCACAAAATGTTTAAGAGGTCTCACCTCTTGGGCTCCACAAAAAGTTTAAGAGGTCTCACCTCTTGGGCCCACAATGTTTAAGAGGTCTCACCTCTTGGGCCTCCACAAATTTTTAAGAAGTCTCACCTCTTGGGCCTCACAAAATGTTTAAAGAAGGTCTCACCTCTT
>ONZH01011779.1:0-19698 GCA_900303285.1 Rhinella marina | reverse complement strand
GCCGTCCCCGCCCTGCACCAGCACGTGTCGCGTAACATCAGGCGGCCCTGAGGTACGCAGTCAGCGCAAAGGTCCACTTGACCACCGACTCGTGGACAAGCTCTTGCGGCCAGGGACGATACATTTCTTTGACGGCACACTGGGTGAATGTTGTGGAAGCGGGGACGGGGTCGCAACAGAGACGGCCTACCTACCACCCCCGCCCAAGATTGCCAGCATGGGTTCTGATACACCCCCCTCCTCTTCCTCCTCCTCCTCCTCCTCTGCCTTAACATCGCCCTCAGCCGCTAGCTGGAAGCGTTGCAGCACTGGCGCGGGGAGACGTCAGCAGGCGGTGCTTAAGCTCATCAGCTTGGGCGACAGGAAGCACAGCGCCCCAGAGGTGAGGGACGCCATATTGCAGCAGACGGAGATGTGGCTGTCGCCGCTGCAGCTAGGACCAGGCATGGTTGTGTGCGATAACGGCCGTAACCTGGTGGCGGCTCTGGAGCTTGCCGAACTCAATCACGTACCATGCCTGGCCCACGTTTTTTAATCTGGTAGTCCAAAAATTTCTAAAGACTTACCCCAACCTGGCAGAGCTACTGGTGAAAGTGCGGCGCTTGTGCGCTCACTTTCGGAAGTCAACTGTAGCTGCTGCTAGCTTAAAAAAACTCCAGCAACGCCTCCATTTGCCTGAACATCGGCTGTTGTGCGACCTGCCGACTCGCTGGAATTCCACCTATTCCATGTTGGCCAGGGTGTGTGAGCAGCAGAGAGCATTGATGGAGTACCAGATTATGAATCCACGCGTGCCTCCAACTCAGCTCCCTCAGTTTGCCAACCACGAGTGGCCATGGATGGCAGACATATGCGATGTACTGCGTATCTTTGAGGAGTCCACCAAGAAGGTCAGCAGCGAGGACGCTATAGTGAGCGTAACCATCCCGCTCCTATGCGTCCTTAAAGAATCACTCATCGCAATAAGGGAGAACGCATTGCACGCAGAGGAGACGGGGGTAGGAGGAGACGCAACGGAGCTACACAGTCAGACCACACTTTTGTCTGCTTCTCGGTGGCAGTTGCAGGAGGAGGAGGATGAGGAGGAGGAGGAGGACGACGTGGAGGTGGCTGTGGAAGAGGAGGAGGATGCTGGCGGCGAGGGTAGCAGTCAGGCTGTGTGCGTCCCATTGGTTCAGCGCGGATGGGGCGGAGAGGAGGCGGAAGAGGAAGAGGAGGAAATGGCAAGTGATCCTTCTGGTGGGGGCAGTGACGTCATGCCTATTCAGAGTCTGGCACACATGGCTGACTTCATGCTGGGCTGCTTTTCCCGGGACACACGTGTTGTCCGGATAGTGGAGAACAAACTGTACTGGGTCTTCGCACTCCTGGACCCCCGGTATAAAGATAACGTCTCTTCTTTTATTCCGGTAGAGGAGAGGACGAATCGATTGCTGGAATACCAGAGGGAACTCGTGCAGAACATGATGGAGATTTTCCCACCCACCATCGCTGGCGGCAGAGAGGAGAGGGTCTCCCAGAGTCCCACAACATCAATCAGGCCCACAGCCACCAGGGGAACACTCTCCAAGGTGTGGGACACGTTCATGGCACCCCCTCGTGCAACTTCCATCACTGCGGGGCCCGCTATCAGCAGGAGGGACAAGTATCGGCGGATGTTGCGGGAGTACCTGGCAGACCGTACCCCTGTCCTCCCCGATCCCTCGGCGTCCTACACTTACTGGGTCTCCAAGTTGGACACGTGGCTGGAACTGTCCCTGTACGCCTTGGAGGTGCTTGCCTGCCCTGCCGCCAGCGTGCTATCAGAAAGGGTGTTCAGCGCAGCCGGGGCATTATAACCGATAAGCGCAGCCGCCTGTCAACCGACAGTGCCGACAGGCTGACGCTAATCAAAATGAACAGCAAGTGGATTGACCCGGACTTTGCTTCTCCAACCGTGGAAAGCAGCCAAAAGTGAAGTGCCATCTGTATGAAGTGCCATTTCCTCCTCCACCTCCTCCTCCTCCTCCTTAACCGCCGTAGAATTGCTCCGTAAATAAGAAAAATTTATATATTTATGGCTCACCTCTTGGGCCTCCACAAAATGTTTAAGAGGTCTCACCTCTTAGGGCCTCCACATAATTTTTAAGGGTCTCACCTCTTGGGCCTCCACATAATTTTTAAGAGGTCTCACCTCTTGGGCCTCCACAAAATTTTATCAAGGTCTCACTCTTGGGCCTCCACAAAATTTTTAACAGGTCTCACCTCTTGGGCCCTCCACATATTTTATCAAGGTCTCACCTCTGGGGCATCCACAAAATTTTTAACACGTCTCACCTCTTGGGCCTCCACATAATTTTATCAAGGTCTCACCTCTTGGGCATACCACAAATTTTTAACAGGTCTCACCTCTGGGCCTCCACAAAATGTTTAAGAGTCTCACCTCTTGGGCCTACCACAAAATTTTATCAAGGTCTCACCTCTTGGGGCCTCCACAAAATTTTTAACAGGTCTCACCCTTGGCCTCACTAAATTTTCAAGTCCACCTCTGGCTCACAAATTTTTAACAGGTCTCACCTCTTGGGCCTCCACAAAATTTTTAATGCAGGTCTCACCTCTTGGCCTCCACAAATTTTTAACAGGTCTCACCTTGGGCCTCCACAAAATTTTTCAAGGTCTCACCTCTTGGCCTCCACAAAATTTTTCAACACAAATTTTTAACAGGTCTCACCTCCTGGGCTCCACAAAATTTTTAACAGTCTCACCTCTTGGGCCTCCACATAATTTTAACAGGTCTCACCTCTTGGGCCTCTCACACAAATTTTATCAAGGTCTCACCTCTTGGGCCTCCACAAAATTTTTAACAGGTCTCACCTCTTTAGCCTCCACACAATTTTTAAGAGGTCTCACCTCTTTGGCTCTCACCTCTTGGCCTCCACATAATTTTAAAGAGGTCTCACCTCTTGGGCCTACAATTTTCAAGAGGTCTCACCTCTTTGGGCCTCCACGGGTTCACCTCTTGGGCCTCCCATAATTAAAGAGGTCTCACCTCTTGGCCTCATTTTTAAGAGGTCTTCACCTCTTGGGCCCCACACAATTTTAAGAGGTCTCACCTCTTGGGCCTCCACATAATTTTTAAGAGGTCTCACCTCTTGGGCCTCCACATAATTTTTAAGAGGTCTCAGCTCTTGGGCCTCCACATAATTTTTAAGAGGTCTCACCTCTTTAGCCTCCACACAATTTTTAAGACGTCTCACCTCTTGGGCCTCCACAAAATTTTCCATGAGCCTCTGGCCAGCCCACGGCCTCTTCCTGCCTTTTGCGGTCCTACGCATCCCTCAACATCCCCACTGCTTTACCTGCTAGACATGACACTGGGCCAGGTCGGGTCACTGACATCTCTAGCGCCAACAATTTGGGCATTTTAAGGCTTCTGCATGTGTTTGAGTTGTTTTTACATTTTAAAGAAGACATGTCTGACCACATCTCACACACACACACAATGACAATTAGGGGTGGGGTCTATTTGCTTTCCCCCTTGCCTATGCCATCTGTGGTTGTCATAGGCAACGTGATTTTAAGGGGTGCAGAATTTCATCTTCTTTTTTGTCTAGTTTGGCTTGGGGTCCATGGCAATGTAGAGGAAAGAAGGTTTCCTTGTATGGTCTCACTTTACAGAGAGGTTACATTGTCTTTGGAGTGTATTGTTGAGAGGCTGTGATAGTGGCGTAATAGTGCGACTTGGGCGCGTTATATGCACCCAGACATGCTTCCCCTGCTGTCCCAGTTGCATTCCAGCAGTGTTGGCATCCTTTTCTGAGGTTTCAGGGTGGACTTGGTGACCTCCAAGTGGTCGAATTGAGATTTCCAAGTGGCGAGCATTTTTTTCCCATAGACTTTAATGGGATTCGATATTCGGTCGAATAGTCGAATTTCGCGGTCTATTCGAATCGAATTTCGAACTTTCGAATATTTCACTACTTGCTCATCTCTACTCATAAACACTCACTATTGCTAAATTATCAAATATGAGTGTTTATGAGGTCAGAAGATCAGAGATAAGAGCTATACATGAGCTGTCAGCTGATGGGACAAAAACTGAAGAAAACTTTTAATAAAGATTAATTGAAAAAATCATTTTTAGCTCAGAAAAGAGTAAAATACAATAAAAAAAGGCCCTGAAGGTGTCCATAGCCTTTAAATGGGACTGTCTGTATGCACCAGGTTCCCTTGGTATTCAGTGGGGGCCAAGGCAGGTCACCTGCCCCTCCATCAACCATTCCTTCAGATTTCAGTGATACGATTTTTAAAATTAAAATATTGAACTTTTGGACCTAATGACCCTTAGGTTGAATTCAGACAGCCCATATGGCCACGTTTTACCATTTCACCGCTCTAGAGCCGGATCCTTCACTGAACTGTGGTGTCCTAGGTTTGGTTCACTAGAACAGCAGGAGCCCGGGTGTTGCTGTTGAAATGGGGATAGTTAATTCGGCCGTACTGGTTGTCTAAGAATTTCTGAGCACAGCGTGAAGAAGGTATGTGATACTACAATCCCCCATTATATAAGTGTAGCAGCTTTGTACTTCAGGTTTCACCATCTTCACTTTATTTTATTTTTTTAGTTTCTGACATTTTTTATTTATTTTTTGTCAGAAACATAATGTGACTTCCATTACTCATGCTCTTCACACATTCATCTTTGTGAGTAAGAGCTGCAGTCTTATGCATCTGCCTTTTCCTTTCTTTTTAGCTTATTTTTCCTTAAAGAGAAATCCCGGCCTACATGGAATTTTTAAAAATAAGCCTCACTTATGGAGTCAATTTTAAGTTTTGATGCCAGCAATGAAGCTGTGAGGTCCAAAATAGAAACTAATGGGTATGCTGGACACTGACTCGATCCCTGTGGCCGTTGTCCCATCCTTCTCCTGAGCTCCAGGCTTCTGATATGGCCTGATCTCTTAAAGGGCCAGCGTGCTTCCATTTTAAATAGTTCTAAACCCAGGGCTAAGCCCTCCTCCCTAATTAAGCCTTCTTTGGTCTCTTCTCTGTTCCTTTTGGTTCCAGTTTTTTGCCAAGGTGATTCTCTGCTATGTCTCTCTGGTTTGACTCTGCTTACTTCCTTACTTCACTTCCATCACAGGATAAATAATAAGGTCTGATCAATGGGGGTCTCACTGCTGGGATTCCCACTAGTCCAGTGAACGTGGGTCCATGAGTCGTCTCATTGAATGTACAGATATAGATATAGAGGTTGAGCACTATTCTGCTTCATTGCTCTTCCATTGTCCTGACCATAAACAATCCGATTTCCCCAGCACAAGCACTGCAGCATGTCCAAAGATGACATCACTTCATAGGGAGGCCATCTAACCAACCTTTCCATGACTGTATGAGCTCTTCTGTCCCTCTCTCTGAATTGCACAGTGAGCAGGGCAAGTGCAGTAGAAACTTACCCAACCTGTTGTCTCCCCATCTATTGTAATTTCAGAACCATGTATCGGAGCATGTACAGTGTCTGGGTGTGGGGTGGCCCCAACTCTACGCAGAGTCCCAGAGGTGTCACCAAGCGTTGCTGCTGTCCAGAAAAGATGGTAAGGCAGGGTGCAATCCAATGGGAAATAAGTACAGAGAATCAGGGACTGCAGTAAACTGGTGCACTTCTTTACTGGAGGTAATCAAGTGCAAAATAATACAGGCAGTGCACTGAGGTGGCTTCTCCAGTCTCCTCCCTTGCAGAAGAAGGTTTCATGCTAAGGACAGCTGAGTTAGCTGTCCTCTCTGCCAGAACGCTAGCACCCTGGCCAAAGGTTGATGGTTTAGGGTCTGCATCCAAGTCATCCTGCTGGTTCCCTGGTCACAGGGCTGGTAACTCAGGATCTGTGGCAAGGTATCTCCATCTTAGTGTCTTTATCTGGCAGAGTCTCTTCTTCTAAACACTGGTCTCTAACTGCAGACAACTAGGAGCTCTGACTGCTCTCCTTATGTCCAGTTTATAGCTGAACTAGAACCTTCTAGTGGGAGGGTGGAGTGGAGAAGCACAGCCTAAACAGATACAATGTTACAATTTTAGTCTGTCATAGACTTGCATAGAGTTTTACTGCAAGTCTATGGGAATGACTAAGCAGTTTTTCCATACATAAACAAGTCTTCAGATGTAAATAACAGAGCTAAACCAGACAAAACTTGGAAGTCATAAAGTCTCTCAGTATTAGCTGGCTGTGCATTAACAGCATAGTACCAATAGGGGCAAATGTCCACAAAGGTCCATAGTTCAAAGTACCCTTGCTCCATGGCACAACACTTGTGCAGCATCAGATTTTTTGCAGTATGCGACTAACTGTGCCAAATTTGCGCCACTGAGAGGTTATATTACTAAGGTGGATGATGGTAGATAGGCGGGATTGGAGCACAATAGACTGCTTTCCTCTAGATTCTCTAGACTTCACCATGCCAGTCCGGTATAGTTTAATATCCGGCAGCTATCAGGTCCAACTGCTTCTGGATTAAAGGATTTTTCGCCATGCTTCTGATGGACTGGAATAATGACTCAATCGAAGGAGAAGATAAAGCGCTGCCTGTGCACCCAGCTGAGGCACGATAGATGTGCACAACAAATGCACATAATACTAATGGGATTCGCCCGCACAGTACTGCTCCGTACAGAACAAAAACCCTGCAATGTCCTCGGGTAAAAACTTTAATAAGTAACAAGCTCTTTACTAGAATGAAAGGAGAATTGTTAAAAATAACCTCAGAACAGCATCTGTACATGCAGCACAATGGGCGCGCACAGGACACGCTCCACCAGGATGGTTCATGATGACTTGTATGTTTTCACCCTTTAAGCTCTGCTGTTGAGTATCCTCAATATGGGGACTCCAGGAGCGAACTGACACTGCTTGTTATTATTTATCAGTCATGGTGGCATTCTATTGTATTGTGTAAGAACTATATGGCAGTATTCTGTGGACTCTTTTAGAGAAACGTTTCTGGGATATTGTCTATTAGGACACTGTATAGTGGCCTTTATATAGCAGTATGGTACTGCCATTATACGATGGTATTGAGTGAGCTTTAAATGGCAGTATTTTCCTGGTACTATATAGTGGTATTATGTAGACTTTACGAGGCAGGTTCTATATAGTGATATTATGTTAGTCTTATATGGCACTTTTTTCCTTGCACTATGTGGTGGCATTTTGTGAAGCTTTACATGGCAGTATTATTTTGGCATTGTATAGTGGTCTTATGTGTAGCTTTTTATGGCAATATTATCCTTGCACTCTATAGTGGAATTTTGTGTGTCTTTACATGGCAATATTATTCTAGCACCATATATTGGTATTATGTGGGGCTTTATATGGCAGAATTATTCTGGAACTGTATAGTGGTATTATATTGTGCTTTATATGGCAGTATTATTCTGGCACTGTATAGTGCTACTGTGTGGAGCGTTATATGTCAGAATTATTCTGGCACTGCATAGCGGTATATGTGCAGATTCATATGTCAGTATTATTCTGGCACTCTATATAGTGGTATTATGTGGGGATTTATATAGCAGAATTATTCTGCCTCTGCATAGAGTTTTATTGTGCTTTATATGGCAGTATTATTCTGACACTGTATAGTGCTACTATATGGGGCTTTATACGGCAGAATTATTCTGCCACTGCATAGTGGTATTATGTACAGGTATATATGGCAGTATTATTCTGGCACTGTATAGTGCTACTATGTGGAGCT
The DNA here is from genome assembly GCA_900303285.1 of Rhinella marina. Lineage (NCBI taxonomy): Eukaryota > Metazoa > Chordata > Amphibia > Anura > Bufonidae > Rhinella > Rhinella marina. The sequence goes on along the minus strand of ONZH01011779.1, from coordinate 11,970 downwards.
TTATGTGACAGAATTATTCTAGCACTGCATAGTGGTATTATGTACAGGTTTATATGGCAGTATTATTCTGGCACTGTATAGTGCTACTATGTGGAGCTTTATGTGACAGAATTATTCTAGCACTGCATAGTGGTATTATGTACAGGTTTATATGGCAGTATTATTCTGGCACTGAATAGTGCTATTATGTTGGGCCTTATATGGCAGTATTATTCTGGCACTGTATAGTGCTACTATGTGGAGCTTTATATGGTAGAATTATTCTAGCACTGCATATTGGTATTATGTGTGCATGTATATGACCCTATTATTTTGGCACTATGCATTATTTTGGCACTGGTATTATGTGGGACTTTATTTGGCAGTATTTTTCTTGGACTGTATCGTGCTATTATGTGTAGCTTTATATGGCAGTATTATTCTAGCACTCTTTGGTGCCATTATATGGGACTTTGTATGGCATTATTATTCTGGCACTATTTAGTGGTATAATGTGGGGCTTTATATGGCAGTATTATCCTCCAAGCACTATATAGTGGTATAATGTGGGGCTTTATATGGCAGTATTATCCTCCTAGCACAATATAGTGGCATTATGTGGGATTTTATATGGCAGTATTATCCTGGCTATTTATCCATCCATCCGATGTATTAGCCCAGGTCAGCCATTCTGATAATCTGGTATCAGATTTTAATGAACCCTGCAAAAAATTAGGCAACCAGAAACAAAAGTAAAATTCCCTGGTTTATTCTACACTGCACCTGGAAATGCCTTCCCTTTGAGCAGTAATGACCTAATTCTGTCTTTCTTTACACAGTCTGGCCTATTTATACTGGAACAGTGCAAATGGTTCAGGAAATTCAGACATTTTTGCAGGTTCTTTTATTCTATGGACTCCAAAATTAATTGTTTTAGCAAAGTATCTTAACGGAAATGTGTCATCAGATTATGATCTAATTTGTGTTGATTTTCTTTTACTTTTATATATTAAAAATCCTAAAACCTTGCTGTTCTCGTTTGGGCCACTGAGCCTCATCATAGGCTGACACTTCCTGTTCTGTAGAGGTCTCTTCTCAGCAGTCATCTCATTATCATCACAGGCAGTATTACAGTGAAAGGTAACAGCTATATGTAGATAACACAGGGTCCACCATTCACAATAGGTGATGTCACAGCTTATCTACTCCCCCTCCCTGTACAGTGACACAACATAATGATAGGGCATAGGAAGATGTAATGACTTTTGCTGAAGATCTTTAAACGTTAACAACCTTGGCTTCTGGTTGTCTATAAAAAACCCTCATATTCAATTAACTCAGATCTTAATGAGATATACTGTGTATGTATTTTTTACTATATTACCTTTTTACGTTATTAATTTCTGGTACAGTGTTGCACATATGCCTTTTGTGGAGATGAAAGGAATATGGAACTAGGCATCGTCTGTAGTCTGCACGGGAGGGGGGCATTTGCATAAAGTCCTTTGAGAAAAGGTGATGACGATAATTAAAGCCGTAGGAGTTGAAATAAGAAATCTTAACAGTCTTAACGACTTCCTCTGGAATAGCGGCACAAATCTGTCACTAATTGGACAAGATATGGCGCATGATAAGACTAATATTTGCTTTCCTCTTCTTGTACAGCGACTTAGTCATTCTAGTACTGCCGAGAAGTACGCCATTGTGTTTGTATGGCAGCTTTGTACAGTTTGTTAAACACTTCAAGAAGCTTCCCAAGCCTTGGATGTGAGCATCAAGTAAGAGATCACTGGATGTGTGCTTCTTACATTACTTAGTCTACAAGCATAGAGAAAAACTACAACTCCCAGCATTTGGACGTCATGGGGTCCCCTGCTTTTAACACTTTCTATAAACCAGAACACAGACCTAAAGGAGTTTCCGCTTAGATAGGCTCATACCAATTGAATCCCCATAAGCTAGAAACTGTAAGTCCCATGTGCAGTGCCCCAATAGGACCACTGCAAAGGGTTAAATTTCATGTTACTAATTGAAATGTTCATATTTAAACATCACGAGATATAGATGTTAGAAATCGAGTCTAACCTGCTTTCATTTTCAGCTGCTTTCACTCCTGACCTGATTTCTAACAGCTATATCTCCTGGTGTGATGGAGATAATGCTGTGATTCTAGTCTTGTTTTAAAGCTTAGATTAAAGCAGCACTCTCCCCTTCAGCCCGGGTAGTGCGGGAGCTCACAGCCTGCAGGAAGAAAGAAAAAAAAATATAAAAAAATATGATTTGGGCATCATCATAATCATAGTGATCCACAATAAAGTTATTTATACAATACGTTGAATGCCACGTTGATCTGTAGCAGAAAGCACATGGCTTCTGAGAAAGGACACACCCCTGAGCTGTAATAGGGAGAGAGCTGCTGCAGAAAGAACATGTCCCCTGAGCAATAATAGAAAGAAAGCTACAGCAGAAAGGGCACACCATATGAACTGTGACAGGGAGAGAGCTGCAGCAGAACGACACCCCCAATCTGTAATAGGGAGAGAGAGCTTCAGCAGAAAGGACATGTCCCTAAGCTGTCATAGGGAGAGAGCAGCAGCATAAAGACCTACCCCCTTAACTGTGATAGAGAGATAACTGCAGCAGCAAGGACCCCCCTGGGTAGTGAAAAGGATAGCTGCAGCAGAAAGGGTACACCCCCATGAACTGTGATTTTTTTTTGTTGGGGGGGGGGGGCTGCATCTGTGAGGACACACCCCCTGAACTATGAAAGGGAGAGAGCTGCAGCAGAAACAATGATAAGTTTCATGAAATAACCGGAATATCTTGAATTTATGCAGTATGAGAAGTGCACTTCAGTATTACTGTATAATTACTTTGGCCGAATTTACATCATTTAATATAATCACAATAGCTCGGAGACAGATGGTTATGCCTTTTTGGTCCGGAGCCAACACTAGCAGAGAACACTCCAGAGCTGAACTCCATGAATATAAAAAATCTGATCATTATTCTCATCTCCACAAACCAAAAAATCCTCTTATTTAGAGGCCTTCATTTTCATGAAAGCATCAATTAGGACACGCCTCACAGGCCAGAGAGGCGTCTGTTCTGTATAATAACGGCATCCGTACATGTCGCCAACACCGTGACTGGACCATTCTGGGGTCGGTGCCAAATCCTCAATTTCCCACCACATTAACTTTGTGCCAAGTTTAGACCTCAGAAAAGACACAGCTCAAAGTTACCTTCTGATCGGCGGTGTCACGAGCCAGGAATTATCTGTGTTGTTTATAGCACAAGTCAGAAAATGATTCTCTGATTTCCATGGCAGAGCGTAGTGGGCATGCTCAGACAGTGCTGTGCAGAGAGAGGGAGGAGAGAGGAGAAGGTGAAACGTCCTCATCACTTATGGTCAGTGGTGGAGATTGCGTTAACCTCCTCCAGATTTATAATGGATGCTTTCTCATTGTAATCCACCCACCAATGATAATGAGATGACTGCTGACCCTGCAAAAGCTGTGTACACTGGGGCATGCCCACAGAGGCAAATTGAATAAGCCCCCTCTCCATTCACTGCTGCAAGACAAGGCCCTGTATGGGTCTCACAGTTGGATAGACAATGGATGTCGAGGCTCGACTACCCCTTTAGAGTCATGCCTCTGTTTTAAAGGGGTCCATGATCGTTAACGCCCATCGCACCCCTTCTCTTGCAGCCCACAAAGTCTATAGAAATGGTCAGATTTGTAGCATTGATTCCTATAGAAGCTGGATGATGTAACAAAGTGACATCACAAGGTGCAGGTCTCTGGAGAAAACGTGGAATGTGCTCAATATAGCTATAACGATATGATAGATATTAGCGGCTCGTCTGACTGAAGGCGGAAGCAGATCTGGGAAGTAATGGTCCGATCTGTTTGCGTGGAATCAATGGTTCATTGGATTCAAGGACCATTAAATCTAAACTACGCAGGCGCTGCTATGAAAGAGCCGCTAATAACATAGAAAAACCCAACCACGGCCGGCATTATCCTGATATGAAATGATTTATCTGGACGCTCTAATTCCATCAGGCAGCTTAGCGGGTGGCTTCAGTGTCACTTAATCCGCCGCCATTCAGACAAAGAAACCCCTTCCATCTGTTATATCATGGAAGGGGGGGGGGGGGTGTCAAGCATATGATGGCCTTTACAGATAAGGGTCTGTAGGTACTGAACACTTCATGTCATGATGGGCAGTATCAACCCATGTCAGGATTACGTTGTGTTTCTCAAACTTCACCACTAGTGGCCGCTGCTTCGCTGTAAAAATGTAAGCTGCACTTCTACACTTGACCACTAGAGGCTGCTATTTTGCCCTTAAAGTGGTCGTCCAGGATTAGCAAAACATGGCGGCTTTCTTCCAAACACAACACCGTACCTATGCATGGGTTGTGTCAGCTCCATTGGAGTCAAGAGGACAGAGCTGCAATACTGCACACAACCTGTGGACAGGGGTGGTGCTGTTCCTGGAGGAAAGAAGCTATGTTTTTCTAATCCTGGACAACCCCTTTAAAGAGCATCTGTCAGCATGATCAACCCTATTAAACCGGACATGCTGCCTGGTAGGGTTGATCATGCTGATTAAAACGATACTTTTGTAGATTTGTTGTAGAGATATTTACATTTTTAGGGCACATGAACGTATATTTTTCCTTCCGTTTTACAGGCCCGTAAACGGAACCATTCATTTCAATAGGGCTTGAAAAAAACGGAAATGACTCTTGACAAGGACAGGCATTGTTACAATGGATCCGCAAAAAAAAACAAAAACGGATGCAACATGGATGTAATCAGTTTTATTTTGTGGATCCGTGTTTTGCGGAGCGCAAAATACATATGGTCGTGTCCAGGAGCCCTTAGTAATATGCAATTGAGCTGGTTCGAGCCCCAAGGGGCTGGCTGGCGTCCTTGGAGCACTGCCTCTTATCTGGGCACTCCCTTCTTCCCCTTGATTGTCAGGACTAAACAATCAAGGAAGGGGAAAGGGGGAAGTGCCTGGATTAACAGTTCGAGAAGCGCTGGTAGAAATGGGGATCAGTTAGAGTCTTGAACTAGATTTACTTGTCTGGTGCTGAAGTCTCAGGTTTTCTTTGTAGGCCACTGATTGCCCCCAGTACTACAACTTTATACTCTTGCACTTCCCTAAGAGCTGGAAATCCAGGGTGTAGCTACTGAAGAGAAGTATTGCTTTCTTGTAGAAACAGCGCCACCCCTGTCCACTGGTTATGTGTGGTACTGCAGCTCAGGGCTGTTGATGTAAATGAGACTGACTTGTAATACTGCACACAACCTGTGATCAGGTGTGACACTGTTACTGGAAAAAGCCAGCCATATTTTTTTTAATCTTGTGCAGGTCCTTTTAGGGTATTTCCCCTTGGTACTATTTATAAGAAGTTTGGACATCAGAGAATCTATGGGCCACGGCCGTCCATTGGTGCTCAAACTAGCTCATTTTCATATTATTAAAACCATAATCAAAAACTATAACTAAAATCTTGGCAACGGTCCTACAAAGGTATTGATTTATGGTAATCAGCATGATCGACCCTACTAGGCAGCAGACAAGAAATAGCAGCCTCTAGTGGTCAAGAGAAGAAGTGCAGCACAAATATTTTACAGTAAACCAGCAGCCACTAGTGGTCAAGTGGTGAGTGCATCAGGCCACATTTTGAGATGTCAGAGGGTTTCTATAGCTTAGGTTAGTCGGGGTTCATAAAGCTAAGTCTCAAATTTGCCCTTATCCTTTCAATAGTAGATTCAGCTCAGGTTTGGCCTTTCCATGTTCCCTTTGGTCAGTGGGTTTCCTATCCCTCTCTATAAAACCTTTTTTCAAAGAAGGTAGGCTTATGCAAATATACCCAAATGAGTGCATTCTGGGAGCTTCCTAGATGTATGGGGGCCAGAGCTTAAAGGGCATCTGTCAGCAGTTCTGTCCCTATGACACTGGCTGACCTGCTATATGTCTGCTTGGCAGCTGAAGGAATCTGTTTTGGCCCCATGTTCATATGTGCCTGCATTGCTGAGAAAACTGATGCTTTAATATATGCAAATGAGCCTCTAGGAGCAATGGGGGCGTTACCATTACACCTAGAATCTCTGCTTTCACTGCAACTGCTGCTCCCTCTGCACTTCAATTGGCAGTGAAAACTTCATCACACTTGATCCCGTTAATCAAGGTGCAGAGGGCGTGGCCGTTGCAGAGAGAGCAGATCCTCTAGGTGTAATGGTAACGCCCCTGTTGCTCCTAGAGGCTCATTTGCATATATTAAAACTTCATTTTTCTCAGCAGTGCGGACACATATGAACATGGGACCAACACAGATGTCTTCAGCTGCGAAGTGCACATGTAACAGGTCAGACAGTGTCATAGGGACAAAACTGCTGACAGATGCCCTTTAAATTTTGGGAGGTGTATGTCTCCTTCAGTTCACAGGAACCAAAGTTTTACTCAAACTTTTTGAAAGAACAAGACCCAAAGATGTCATGGTGGACCCAGCTCCAAGGGGATGGGGGCTCCTCTTCTCTCTTTACCCTCCCGCCACATTGTATTGTTTATTGCCGCTATATAGTATATAGACGGAGCAGAGATGATTTTTTTTTCCCAGTAAAAAACAGTCCAGAGAACTACAGACCACAGCGACATGCCAGAAGACTCTAAAATAGACCATTTATTATCCCAGCGGGCAGCGGTGACAAGGCGGGCTGCTCTCGTTAGAAATTAAATTCTGTCATTCGAGGAAAGCAGCGGGAGGTCTTCGGGAAAGAACAGACGGATCCGACCAAAGGAAGGACAAAATCATTCTAAAGCTCCGGAACGAAAGCTTCCTTTTCAAATCTGAAAGCTGAAGGCAACGTGAGATTAAAGGGGTGGCCGATATTTGGAACTCCAGTCTAGAGATTCAGGTTGAACTTACAGTTTAGGTTCTTAAAGGAAAGGTCCGCATTTGCAACCAATGTGGCAAATAAAGCAACTCTGCAAGTAATCCCGATTATAAATCTCCTACCGTTTTGTGCATGCAGCTCCTAGGCAGACCGTGTGTCTCCATGGTTACAGACTACAAATAGCCTGACCCTGTAGTCATGCTCCATTCCATCTGTCCTCTTCTGCTTGCTCTGTGCTTGAAGACTTGTTTATAAATAAGTCTTGATAAATAAATAAATAAATCTCACATAGTTTCATGTTTACAGCTGCTAATCCGTCCTGTGGGCCACAGAGACTGCAGACCATTATCTTTCATCTGCCCCCTACAGCTTGTCTATAGTCATGGAGATACATAGGACCGAGTAGACACAAAACACTAGGTTTTTTTTTAAATCGAGGCTATTTGAAAAGTTGCTTCAGTTTTTATGTAGTATACAATGAAGCAATGAAAAGATGCTGCGAATGTGCCCTTTAAATTTAGAATATATATGAAAATTACTCAGATAGCAATCGCATATACATATAGTGTTGAGTGAATCGAAGTCCACCTTGATGACTTCGATCCGAATTTCACGGAAAATTTGACTCGCTGCAAAGCCGAATTCATGGTAACGAATCTATTTTACCTGAAATGGCGGTAAAACATTTTAGAAAATCATGCTTACCTCATTCCTTTGAGCGGCCGCCATCTTGATTGAAGATCCTGCGTGAAATCCCATGCACGGTGACATATGGTGTCACCACGCCAGCCGATGCTGGATCTTCCATCAAGATGGCGGTGGCCGGCTATTTGAGATCAAATGGATGAGGTAAGTACGGTTTTATTTATTTATTTTTTATTTATTTTACACTGTATTATTACTGTCAGGTTCCACGATCAGCAATGAATGCTGCATCTGAAGCATACAATGACAGGGAGCTGTGCAATCGCCGATCCATGTCATTGCACCCAACACTTACAAAGAAATCTGCTTTGAGAAGTCATTCGTCACAAGACAAATTTTTTTGCAAAATTTGGCGAAGCAGCCGAGCTGAAATTTTGAATTCTTCGCTCATCACTACTCACGGCTGTTGCCCACCCGTGCCCGTATTGCAGCCAACAAACGGCGGGTGCGCATTGTATGGGCACCAGTCGTGTGCACACCATATCACGGATGCAGACCCATTAACTTGAATGGGTCCGCAATCCGGGAGACACGGTGTGGAATGGAGGCATGGATCGGAAGCCCAAGGAAGCACTGCATGCGCTACTTTTTTGCGGTGCATATCGTGGAACCCATTCAAGTGGTTGGTGCCTGTGCATTGCAGACCGCAATTTGTGGTTCACAGCACAGGCAAGGCCGGCACACGGTTGTGTGTGTGAGGCCTTACAGTGCTGTTCTAACACCTCTCCCGAGGCTGTTAAATCACAACTAATTGCTTTAATCATGAAAATGCAATCATCTTACATCTATGAGGTCCTTGTACAAGTTCTTGTACAAGTCATTGAGAAAGCAGGTGACTAGTGAAATGTCTTCAAAGAAAATACAAGTCCAGTTGCTCTGACTTATTTCTATTGACTCACAAGTGGCACTGTACATTTATCTGGCAGATTTCCACTGCCATCCGCAACTACTTCCCGGCCACCTACAGATATTTTCTTCCTCACCTTTCCTCTTGGCTCAACATATCCCGAGATAAGCGTTGCAAAATAACCTGCTTTGAAAAAAAAACAAATAATCCTTACTTTGTGATACTCTGCTGGGAGTTGTTTATGCCATATGTGTCTCTGTGTGGCCACCCAGTGGTTGTGATGTGAGTTGCAGCCTGCCCAGCCATTTGCACACTTTCCATGGAATTATTCACTGCATTGAATTGGGAGACGGTACACAAAAAGTGAATATTAACAGTAAAACGAATACTCAATAGGAATTTAAATGCAGCCGGGCAGCAGGATCGGTTTCTGCGGTGCTGATAGTTACGTGGAATCTATATTTTACTTCTGAATGCACTTTTAAGCCTGGAAACGACAATGAAATGGAGACGGGTCAACACGAGGCGCAATCCAATTAAAATACAGTCTTGGTGATGGCTAAGGGTTGACCTCCCGTCACCTCCGGCAGCCTCCTCCGCGCTCCATGTATAATTCTGACACACGGCGGCTGTGAATTTCTTATCAGGCGTCCTCAGACTATAAGCCATGTTCTGAGCGTACGGCTCGTATTATAGCTGCAGTTCTCATTGTTCGGAGACTTGAATCATTTGCCGAGGAAATCTGTAACCCAGTTCCACACAGAAGAGCGGAGACCATTATACCATGAAAAATGAGTGAACCCCCGAGCTCCTGTTATCAGCGCCATTAGTCATTAGGAGTCAAGGACCTGCCCTATGCAGGAAAAGTCTTCAGAGCCTTATACTGCCATATAGTACACCGTGATTTACTGTATTAGATCCTATGACATCCAGTTATCGCCACAAAGTGGATGTCGGCACTAGAACACCAAAGTCCTGAGACGACCAGTTTCTTATTATAGGTTAATGACTATCAAGCTCTGATACAGAGTACCAAATCCTCAGCACAGATTTATTTTTTTATTTCATTTTTCTTTATTCCAACAACATGTTGCATAACAATAAACACAACAAGAAATCCAATAACAAATTGATTTTTCTGTTTAAACCCCTACTCAATCCCCCTCACCCCAGCTAGACGGAAAGGAAAGGGAGAGAGAGAAGAAAAAAAAAAAGGTATATATATATTTTATTAAGCTTTAATCCCTTCATAAAAAGCTAACACGTTTTTCCATTCTTTCACATCTGGGGGTTTCAAGGAGAACCAATTCCTGACAATTACTAATTTAGCAATAAACAAAGATGTAAGGATTATTATTTTCCCTTTCTTTCCCAATTTCAACCCACTATCATCCCCTAATATGGCCAAAACTGGAGACACTGTAATTTTAAATCCTACTAACTGACATATACTGTCTCCAACCCCCTCCCAATACTCACATAGACCTCTACACGACCATACCATATGTAGAAAGTCTGCATCCACGCTAAGACATCTGGGACAATCAGAATCCCTACGTTGGCCAATTTTTTTCAAAAATATAGGGGTATAGTAAAATCTATGGGTGATATTAAATTGAACCATTCTATGATTACCAGAGTCCGAAACTTTGTTTATATTCCCATAAATTGTCCTCCATTGCCTCTCCTCGATCGCCCCTAACTCCGCATTCCATTTTTCCTGACATTTGAAGAACACTTTTATATTTTCTCTTATCATACCATACATTTTTTATATCACTTTTCTTTTAATTTTTGCATCCTTCAGAGATTTGATAAGGCCCAAGGGTTCAGTTATTTTCATTCCATCTCTCCCGCAAATTCCCCCACATGCGTCCTTCAATCTACAGTAATCAAGCCAGGAGGACTCTGGGACCCCCAAATCATTCCTAAATTGTTCCCACCCTATCAACTGATCATTCTGGATTATCTTTCCCATCTCAACCACCTCCAATTTAATTAAGCTGTTCAGGTTCCCCATTCTTGCTAGGTGGTCAATTCTGATGTTATAACATACTGGGGAAAAATCCAAGATATCCTCCTGGCTTATAACTTTTTTCAACTCCTCCCACATTTTCACATAAGTTTTAACCAAGGGGAACTTCCACCAACGCCCCCTTTCCAACTGACCAGATTCCAGGAGTTGAACTATATCTTGGAACCTTCCCTTGACATTATGCAAAAGATAGATCATGAAGTCATTACTTTCCCAAGTGGCCAGATGATAAGCCTGGGATGCCAAGAAATAATTCCTAATATCTGGTAAAGAAAGACCACCTTCCTGATCACTTACAAACAAACACTCCTGACGCATTCTAACGTGTTTTCTTCCCCAAATCAATGCATTAAAAATAATTCTTATTCTCTTAAATAAGTGTTCTTCCACCCAAACCGGTGCCCCCAGTGGCGTAACTAGAGGTCTATGGGCCCCAGGGCAAACTTTTAATTTGGGCCCCCCCCCGGGACCGCCCAACACCCCCCCCCTCCCGGCCCGCCCAACACCCCCCTTTCTATATATATATATATATATATATATATATATATATATATATATTTTCCCCCCTCTCTATATATATTGCTTTTTTGCCCCCCCCATCTGTATATATAGAAATTCCATTCCCCCCCCTGTATATAAAACCATTTTCCCCCCCGTTTTTGTATATATTGCTATTGCTAAGTAATTCCATTTTGGCTGCCCTATGTGTCCTGTGGGCCGTTTTGCGCGGCCAGGCGGCCCTCTATATGGGCGGCGGGGGGCCCCCCCTTTATAATCGATTTACCTGCCTTTTCCAGGCAGCCCAGGTGCCCCAGATTTTTTTTAAAATTCTTTTATAGTCCAGGTGGGTGCCCTGGACTATAAAAAAAAATGGACAGACACACACAAAATATACTTACCCAGGTGCGCCGACGCCTTCTCCTCAGTCCCCACTTAGCGGCACCCGAAATCCGGTCAGGAAGATGCCCGCGAGACATGTGAACCCAGCAGCAGTCTCGCGGGATCACAGAAGCCACTCGCAGCGCTGGAGCGACGGGAGCTGACCTTCCAGCCCGGTGTGTGGTAAGTGGGCGTGGCGCGGGCGTGGGGACCTGCTGGCTGGGTGGTTGGGGCGGGCCTCTCTGCCCCTGAAATGACATGCACTTGCGGGCCCCGGGCCCCTTTCCCCCTGGTCGCGGTTGCACGCTCTGCGACCGCGATCGTTACGCCCCTGGGTGCCCCCCCCAACAGGAACAAACACTTTGGCAATAAAACAGTTTTAATCAAAACCAACTTATCAACTTTATCACCTCTTTTTTTCTCCATTGTGCTAATAGCCTCCTTCATATTTATACTATTGAAATCCTCAATCCTATTGGGACACTTAAACCCTAAATACCGAAAATACTCCCCTTCCCCTAAAATTTTAACCCAAATTTGTCTAGGAATTGTGTCACCTATCGGCACCATCACAGTTTCTGCCAATAATGGGAGGATCCATACTT
>ONZH01011778.1:0-12709 GCA_900303285.1 Rhinella marina | reverse complement strand
ACCTCCATAATTGCTCTCCCCCTGTAGTATATTCCCCATTGAATGCTCTCCCCCTGTAGATACCTATAATACCTCCATAATTGCTCCCACATATCCTGTATAATACCTCCATATATTGCTCTCCCCCTGTAGTATAATTCCCTACATAACTGTAGTATAATATATATATGCCCCCCTGTAGTATAATACCTCCATATATTGCTCTCCCCCGTAGTATAACTTCCCTCAATATATAATGCCCCCCCTGTAGTATAATACCTCCATATATTGCTCTCCCCCTGTAGTATAATACCTCCATATATTGCTCTCCCCCTGTAGTATAATACCTCCATATATTGCTCTCCCCCTGTAGTATAATGCCTCCATATATTGCTTTCCCCCTGTAGTATAATGCCTCCATATATTGCTTTCCCCCTGTATGATATATGCCTCCATATATGCTTTCCCCCTGTAGTATAATACCTCCATTATTATGCTTTCCCCCTGTAGTATAATCCTCCATATATTGCTTTCCCCCTGTATATAATACTCCTATATTGTTCTCCTGTATATATCCCCAATGTATTAATGCTTCCCCAACACAGTAGTATAGTGGTATTTCCCCCAGTACTGCCATATAAAGATCATTTAAAGAAAACAACAAACATTTAAGGCCGGGTTCACATGACATTTTTTCCATCTGTTTAACGTATATGTTATACGGGTGTGTCAGACTGATGCCGTACAGTGGTACCCATTTACCAGACTCTGCAGGATACAAGAACGCGGTGTGCTGCGGTTTTGGCGTGTATCCGTATAGTCTAACGGAGGCAAAAAGCGTGATGTGAACCCAGCTTTACTCACCTACAGGCCACAGGTCTCTTCTGTCCTCTAGTTTGGTCGCAATGGCATCCTGTGCTGGGTGGCGAGATGGAGTGGTCACTTGCCTACGTCATTGCACCGTACTTGACCTGTGTGGAGGCAGGAGACTATGCGTTCCATGTGTATCTAACTTCATCTTACCTGCAGGCTGCAGGAATGGCTGATACCAGAGAGAACAAGAGCCCTGACTACCGACCAGGACCTGCCCAGTATCTGCTGCACTGCCAGAGCTGAAGGACCTGGGGTGATCTCACTGTCATGTGATCAGTGCAGGGGGCAGGGCTCAGAAGTAGAGCAAAGAGATGGTGAAGAAGCTCTGATGATGTCACTGTCATGTGATCACTTTATGATGGGGCGAAGTTCAATAGTGAAGGCAATCATCACAGGTCCTTCCCCTCTTTTTCTCTTCCGTGCTCCTCCAGTTCTCTCCTCTTCTCCTGATTGACCACCAAGGATGGACAGGAAGGAGATCAGCAGAAGAATATTAGACCTCACCTTGGAGATCATCTCCCTGCTGAGCGGAGAGGTAAACTTTTCTAGATTTCTCTCCTCTTTATTGTATTCTGTAACAAGTCAGACATCGGGAAGGAGAATCCATCATAGGAAGTGATAGGAAGAGTCCAGGGTCCTGGAGAACGGCCTCCAGACCTTCCAAGTGATGGAGAACCTGAAGATCAGCCCCCAATATGGTGAGTGATGTGTCATGTGACCAGTGACCAATAGTCATGTTGTAGGAGCCATGAGAAGGTAAGTAGGCACGTTGTACCCAGGAGGAAAGGGCCGGAGGAGAGCACATGGCCCCTGAAGGGTTTATTCCCTAAGTGTCTCTCTCCATCCACAGGAGTACACAATAGTGAAGAAGACATCGGGGGACTGTGTGACTCCCATCATCCATCTCCCAGGAGTCAGGAGGGCGGAGCAGGACCCCTCACCCCATCACAGAGCCTCACCCCCTGATACATGAGCAGAAGATCCTAGAACTCACCCACAAGATGATGGAGCTGCTGACTGGAGAGGTGACACTGCTGGGAATGCTGGGAAATTCTCCAGTAACAGCACTGGAGGGGTCTGGGTGATGACGGTGTCATTGTGTTGTCAGGTTCCTATAAGGTGTCAGGATGTCACTGTCTATTTCTCCATGGAGGAGTGGGAGTATATAGAAGGACACAAGGATCTGTACAAGGAGGCCCATGATGGAGGAGCCCCAGCCTCTTATATCACAAGGTAAGAGCCGTCATGTGCTGTGTATACACATGTGTGCAGTGACATGTAATGGAGGAGCACCAGCCTCTTATATCACAAGGTAAGAGCCGTCATGGCAGTTATACACGTGTGTGCGTGAATGTAATGGAGGAGCACCGCTCTTATATCACAAGGTAAAGCCGTCATGTGCAGTGTATACACGTGTGTGCAGTGACATGTAATGGGAGGAGCACCAGCCTCTTATATCACAAGGTTAGAGCCGTCATGTGCAGTGTATACACGTGTGTGCAGTGACATGTACATGAGGAGCCCCAGCCTCTATATCACAAGGTAAGAGCCGTCATGTGCAGTGTATTACACGTGTGTGCAGTGACATGTAATGGAGGAGCACCCAGCCTCTTATATCACAGGGTAAGAGCCGTCATGTGCAGTGTATACACGTGTGTGCAGTGACATGTAATGGAGGAGCACCAGCCTCTTATATCACAAGGTAAGAGCCGTCATGTGCAGGTATACACGTGTGTGCAGTGACATGTAATGGAGGAGCACAGCCTATATTCACAAGGTTAGAGCCGTCATGTGCAGTGTATACACGTGTGTGCAGTGACATGTAATGGAGGAGCCCAGCCTCTTATATCACAAGGTAAGAGCCGTCATGTGCAGTGTGTGTGTGCAGTGACATGTAATGGGGAGCACCAGCCTCTTAATCACAGGTAAGAGTGTCAGTGCAGTGACACGTGTGTGCAGTAATGGAGGAGCACCAGCCTCTTATATCACAAGGTAAGAGCCGTCATGTGCAGTGTATACACGTGTGTGCAGTGACATGTAATGGAGGAGCACCAGCCTCTTATATCACAAGGTAAGAGCGTCATGTGCAGTATATACACGTGTGTGCAGTGACATGTAATGGAGGAGCCCAGCCTCTTATATCACAAGGTAAGAGCCGTCATGTGCAGTGTATACACGTGTGTGCAGTGACATGTAATGGAGGAGCACCAGCCTCTTATATCACAGGGTAGGAGCTGTCATGTGCAGTGTATACACGTGTGTGCAGTGACATGTAATGGAGGAGCACCAGCCTTATATCCACAAGGTAAGAGCCGTCATGTGGCAGTGTATACACGTGTGTGCATGACATGTAATGGAGGAGCACAGCCTCTTATATCACAAGGTAGGAGCCGTCATGTGCGTGTATACACGTGGTGCAGTGACATGTAATGGAGGAGCCCCAGCTTCTTATATCACAAGGTAGAGCCGTCATGTGCAGTGTATACACGTGTGTGCAGTGACATGTAATGGAGGAGCACCAGCCTTTATATCACCAAGGTAGGAGCCGTCATGTGCGTGTATACACGTGTGTGCAGGACATGTAATGGAGGAGCCCCAAGCCTCCTTATATCACAAGGTAAGAGCCGTCATGTGCAGTGTATTACACGTGTGTGCAGTGACATGTAATGGAGGAGCACCAGCCCTCTTATATCACAGGGTAAGAGCTGTCATGTGCAGTGTATACACGTGTGTGCAGTGACATGTAATGGAGGAGCACCAGCCTCTTATATCACAAGTAAGAGCCGTCATGTGCAGTGTATACACGTGGTGTGCAGTGACATGTAATGGAGGAGCACCAGCCTCTTATATCACCAAGGTAAGGAGCCGTCATGTGCAGTGTATACACGTGTGTGCAGTGACATGTAATGGAGGAGCCCCAGCTTCTTATATCACAAGGTAAGAGCCGTCATGTGCAGTGTATACACGTGTGTGCAGTGACATGTAATGGAGGAGCCCCAGCTTCTTATATCACAAGTAGGAGCCGTCATGTGCTGTGTATACACGTGTGTGCAGTGATATGTAATGGAGGAGCCCCAGCCTCTTATATCACAGGGTAAGAGCCTCATGTGCAGTGTATACACGTGTTGCAGTGATATGTAATGGAGGAGCACCAGCCTCTTATATCACAGGGTAAGAGCTGTCATGTGCAGTGTATACACGTGTGTGCAGTGACATGTAATGGAGGAGCACCAGCCTCTTATATCAACAAGGTAAGAGCCGTCATGTGGCAGTGTTATACACTGTGTGCAGTGACATGTAATGGAGGAGCCCCAGCCTCTTATATCACAAGGTAAGAGCCGTCATGTGCAGTGTATACACGTGTGTGCAGTGACATATATGACTGTATAGAACCTGACGTTGGAGCTTCTGTCAGAGGGAGATATTAGGAAACCCTCCGCACATATGTTCTGCTGGAGGCTCAACGTGGTGTGAACAGGTCCTTACTGTTATAAGGAGAGTCCATCATAGTGACTTTCCAGTCGTTCTCCTGCCCTTCATGTCTGGGATCCTCTAGTTCCTCCACAAGCAGAGACGATACAACCTGCTACACGTGACTGGAGGAGGAGGTCGGATACCTCTCCCCCCCCCCCCCCCCTTATACAAGCCACATTCAGAGGAGCCGGACAGTCACAGAAATGTCTGCAGCTGATCTGCCATGTGTGAACGTGCTCATAGATAACCAGTGACTGATCTGTGCTGCTGTTATAATCTTTCCAATGTGAGGATTGTAAGGTTTCTGCATATGGAGACAGCGCAACAACAGGCAAGTTCTGCAGGGGCGGGACTTAAGATATGTGATGAATCCCACACCTCACAGCCCCTCCGGATTTCAACTATGTCGAGCTCACGAGATGCGGTTACATCACTGGTTACCAAGAAGTGATGTTACGTTCTTGCTGGGAGCACGTAAGGTCGGCTTGGTACAGTTTACACAGATGCCTCCTGTCCACGCCGGTACAGAGGCAGGGGGGTGAGCGGCAATTGTCCACGCACCTCCAGCGTAAGCTTACACTCGCTCACTCACTGACAAGCTGAAGACCCTTTTCAGTGCCCCAGTGAAACAGAGCTTTCTCAGCCCAGTAGACTGCCACCAATTCCTCGTTTAATATAAGCCCGGTCCGCTAACGGGATTATACAGGGAGAAAAGGTAGTGTATCACTATGCCGAAACAGGACGTGGGGATTCCTGGTCGAGTTACAAGAACAGCCCAAGATTAGATTATATATTTAATTGCCTTAAGGGCACACTATACACGAGTTACACAGAGTAAAAGTCAGTTACCAGGTGGATGAGTAGTCCTTTGGGTTGTGATGAGTTCTGGGTTGCTGTAAGGCCTGGCTTTTGTCACATGGGGAAGTGATGTCAGGTGATGTCAGCAGTTTGTCCACGGTCCGTCCAAACACATTACTTGATGTGACCCCCTTCAGATAAAAGACACTGGCCTGTATGGGCTTTTTCACCTGTAGTCGGTCACATCCCTCCCTACCTCCGGATGGAGTTCACTCCTCCTCTGTGGTCCTGGTAGCCAAAAACCCATTATGGCCCATAGCTCCAGACTGGAAGGTCACAGGGAGATGATCTGCCTGGGTTCCAGCTACAGTTGGAGACCAAACATGGCACCGTTATTAGGTTCCTGCTAGGAGATCTCTGTATCTCCCCTTACTGGCACCCGACCCCCAAACTACGACCACGGTCACAGATATATAACTGGTTTATTCCTGTGATGGACGGGAAATTCAAACTCCTAGTTCCATGATGTCTGAGGGATTTGAGTGATCTGGGTAATAACTGACACCCCCTCCTTGAGGGGGGGTCCTGTAGGTTGTCGTGGCCTCCGTGCTGGCTGGCTGAGGTGTGAATTGTACACATGTGGCTGCATTTGAAGCAGTTCCCCTGGGGAGTTTATTCCTTCTGCTAGCTGACAGCAAATGGCTGGAATTAGCTCATGGCTGGATCAGATCATAATTCCCAGCCTGAGCCACTTTGAGAAATGTGTACATTTGACCTCTATATTTTAGACAGGATTAGTAAATCTGCCCCATTGTTTCATCAGTGATCCTAAGATGTCCAGCCCTAAGACAGAAATGCAACCTCAAACCATGATCCCCCTTCTCCCCGGCCTAAACTACAATGTTGCCTCCGCTAGGCCCAAACCACAATGTCCCCTCCATCAGGGCCAAACTACAATGCCCTTTCCACCAGACCAAAACTACCATATTCTTCCGTACAAGGGCCAAACCAGATTGACCTCCTCCACCAGGCCAAAACCACAATGACCTCCTCCACCAGGCCCAAACCACAATGACCTCTCCATGTGGCCCAAACCAGGATGCCCTCCTCCGTCAGGTCCAAACCAGAGTGCTCTTCTTCACCAGGCCTAAACCACGATGACCTTCTCCATCAGGCCCAAACCACAATAACCTTCTCCACCAGGCCCAAACCACAATGACCTTCTCCATCAGGCCCAAACCACAATGACCTTCTCCACCAGGCCCAAACCAGGATTATCTTCTTCACCAGGCCTAAAACTATGATGCCCTCCTCTACAAGGCCCAAAACACAATGGCCTTCTCCATCAGGCCCAAAACACAATGACCTTCTCCACCAGGCCCAAACCACAATGACCTTCTCCACCAGGCCCAAACCACAATGACCTTCTCCATCAGGCCCAAACCACAATGACCTTCTCCACCAGGCGGAAACCACAATGACCTTTCCATGTGGCCCAAACCCAGGGTGCTCTTCTTCACCAGGCCTAAACCATGATGCCTTTTTCTACCAGGCAAAAACACAATGTCTTCCTCCACTAGCCCTAAACCATGATGATTCTCACCCAGGTGGTCTTGAGTAAACTTTAGACAGGCTGCAGTGTATTTTTGGACACCAGTTTTCTCCAGTGTTTTTCTACCAGCGGATACAGGCGTTCTTCAGTTTGTTGAGTCTTCTGTGGGGTTTTCTCTGTTACCCTTGGGTTCTTTCTTTAGGATTGCCCGTTTTTATCAGAATGCCCCCTCCTATGGACAGCAGCAGCAGTCTGATATGTTCTGTTTGTAGATCATTTGTCTAGCCCTGGATTGTTTTGCCTTCAGGTCTTCAGCTTTCATGCCCCTTTTCCAGCTCCATGCATCTCTATAACGTGTCTCCTAAGGTCTTCTTAAAGTTGTTTTCCTCGAGGCATGGTTCACATGTCAGTGACAAGGCTTTATATGTCTTCATTTAATAGGGAAAGCACCCATAAGCCTGATGGAAGGATGTTTACAAGCAGAACTTCCTGTTTTCATCAGCTTTCTGCTGCATTTGCTAACCAATCCCAGCATGCTTTGCTCTGTAATGTTTCACAAGGCTTGCTCCACCAGTTTACATGGAGAGGGGCCTTGTAAGGAGTATGGCTAGCACAGAGGGAGCAAACCCTGAGAAACATTACAGGCTAAGTATGCTGGGAAGTTGATGGAAACAGGAAGTTCTGCATGTAAACCGGTACGGGGGAAAAAAATGCAGTATTTGAGGTACTCTGAGCAGATTAAAAAAATTGGTTATGAAACTGGAGAACCCCTTTCATTTTGCTGATCAGCTCTTGAAGAAGTCATAAAAGGGGTTGTCCAAGTTATATTTTTTTTGTTCTTTGTATATTTTTAACTAGTCAAATATAACAGCTTTGCCATACACTTTGTGCTTCTAAAGCTGCAGGTTTCTCTGATTTCACTGAGGGTCACATGACCTGTGCTGTCAGCTTCTCTCCCCGCTCTGCTGATGTTTTGTGCCCAAGCAGATAACAGTCTGTACACGAGATGTCACTGTACTGGCCATGCCCCTGCACTGACGGCTGCTGCTTCTCTCTTCCTGGATTCTTCTTTCAGATAAAACATTAACCCCTTCAGCCAGCACAGACTCAGGGCTGAAGGCTTTACTACAGTAGCCGCAGGCAGTGAGGATACAATTGCTGGGCACAGGAGCTGACAAGCTGGAGGAGTTATGCAGAGTATTGCACAAAAAAGGTAGGGGCAGTTCCTGTGTCTATCATCAGCGTCATTGTACAGCTGGGACTTGTAGTCCTACAGATTCAACATGCGGCTGAGTATCCTAGCAGGAAGACATGTCACTCAGGGCAGCACTTGTATTCACTGCCTTTGCAGAGCAGGGGGGAGGGGCAGAGATTGTTGTTATTTCAGGTAAACAAAGGCCAGAAGAGAACCAGGGAAATGAGGAAATATATTTTTTTGGCCTAAAACTTGCTTAACTTAGTTATATATTGCTGCCCATCAGATTTACAGTGCTATATTTTTTTTCATAACTCGGACAATCCCTTTAATTCCTTCCAAATCCCTTTAACCTTCCTGACAGCCTCCTATTCCAAATGAGGATTGCACCTTGAGCACTCATTTAATCGGCCAGATTGAGAGGTGGACATCAGAAGGTTAAAGCCAGAGATGCCCCCTTAGATTATCCTAAAATGGGGTTTTCTCCACTTTACACACACCACAGGTCCCACTCTGATAAAATCCTTTCCCAGGAGCATCGGAAGATCCTACACCGGACCACCATTGTCAAAATAACGAAGAGGGTAGATTCTCAAAAAACAATGATGTAATATCCTATATAGGGAGGATATAGTACACCTCCGGTATGCCTGGCCCAATATTTCATCAAAGGAGTGATCATCTCATTGTCAACCTTCTAAAGCATGATCTACAAAATGAACACAATTGTATATATTCTAAGTAGTGGTCCTCAGGACTTTACTAGAGGGAGGATAGTTCCTCATACTAGTGGTTATGTTCTGAGCTCATTAACTGGTGGAGAGCAAGATTCCCTTTAGTTTTCCAGAAGGCAGGAGAATTAGGCTAGTTTCACTCTAGCATTAGAACTATCCTCTGCCATAACAGCCTAACGGAGATCATTGTATCTGGCATAGTCAGAAAGGGCCAGAGCACCCATTGACTATAATGTGACCCAGGATTCAGACCTTTTTTTGTCTGGCAAATTCCCGACACTAATACTGGAAACAGGCCGGATTCCCAATAGGGTCCAATTATAGTTAAAGGGGTTGTCCCACGAAAAATATTCTACAGTTTTCAAACCAGCACCTGGATTGGGAATATTTTTGTAATTGCATGTAATAAAAATTTAGCATAGCCACCGAGATATTCCATAAAATGTATCTGTATAACACCGCCTCTTTGTCCTGCTCACTGAGAAGGCCGCACATGCTCAGTTTTATTCTTCAACTGCCTCCTGAGCTGTGATAGGGAGTGCATGGACATGCCCCCTGAGCTGAATAGGGGAGAGCACTGAGCTGTGATAGGGAGAGCTGAGACACGCCTCCTGAGTGATGAGGCAGATGAGACACACCTCCTGAGCTGTGATAGCCTGAGACAAGCAGAGCTGAGACATGCCCCTGAGCTGTGATAGGGAGAGCTGAGACACGCCTCCTGAGCTGTGATAGGCAGAGCTGAGACACGCCCCCTGAGCTGCAGCAGAAAAGACACTTCCCTTGAGCTGCCAGCTTGATACAAATCTAGCAGAGCAATGAATGTGGAGATCTCTGGATCCATGTGAGGTACAGGGTTGATTCCAGCTTTGTTAGAAAGAGATTGTCATGTACAATGTGATGTCTGGTTTTCATTTTTTACATTAATCATGGGACAACCCCTTTAATGGGCTTATGCAGGAAAAGGCAGAATTTGGCCATGGTGGACACAATGAACTATGGCAGGCTGTTCCTCTTCAGGAACAGCCTGCTAGATGGTTTTTATCGTAGTGTGAAACCGGACTTACTTTCTAGACCTCAAGGAAATTTAGGGCAGGTACTTAGAGAATAGAAGGGGTGAGTTAAAAGAGTATTCCTATCCAGCACCTGGGACTCCCGCACCGGCGCCTTGTACAGTGACTGTAGGTATTGGGATGGCGTGTTATTTTTGAGGGAGGACTTGACTGTGTCATTGGAGCAAGTACTTGTAATTACACTGTTCCTTTGAGACACCCGGCAGTGTAACGAAGAGGAATTAGCGCTCGTGTGGACGACCTCCTCTTCCAAATAGTTGATCTCGGGGGTTAGGTATCGGATCCTCTTTAAGGTCTTTGTAAGGCGGAGGACAATGAGGTGAGAGAAGGAGCCCCCTCTCTGTGTAGAATGCTTAGATGCAGCAGTCAGCTTTGTCCGCAGCATCTAGGAATGGAGTTATCTCTGATCCTTGTGCCCATTCGATCACTGCACCATACATGATGCGGCACTGTAGACGTGTACTCAACGTGCTCAATAAGACATGGAGGATACACGGCTGTTACCGGTTATACCGTGTTTGTCCACAATTGTGACTTTGATAACAATGATCCTCACAGCTTAGAGGACAAGTAGAGGAGCAGCCTGGAAATCAGCGGTCTTAGTTGGGATCATCTCCTCTTCTACTGGGGGTGAAAACATGGTCAGGACTCTGCCCTCTAAAGGAACAACTTTTAGCAAATGAGGCAGTGGAAAAATGGCCCAAGGGTCATTGAAAGGGGTTTAGGCAGAAACCCTTCTGTCCTGTGTGGGGGGCCTGGTTTGATCCTTGCTTATGGGGCCCTTACTTCTCTATGTACACCACTGACAGTCTGTATACATGGCTACTGATAAATCTGGTTTACCATATACCTCGTATTGTGTACTATCCTCTTTCAGACCCATCGAGGCATAGGCTCCACAATACCTCTGTGGTAGCCTTGTGGTGTCAGATCCTGCAAGTTGCTCGGTGCGGCCTCCATAGATCGGACTTGTTTTCCAGCATGGATCCAGAGATGGATCCGGAGATCTCCACATTCATTGCTCTGCTAGATTTATATCAAGCTGGCAGCTCAACATGAGTGTCTTTCCTGCTGCAACTCAGGGGGCGTGTCCATGCTCTCCCTATCACAGCTCAGGGGGCGTGTCTCAGCTCTCCCTATCACAGTTCAGGGGGCGTGTCTCAGCTCTCCCTATCACAGCTCAGGGGGCAGTTGAAGGATGGAACTGAGCATGTGCGGCCTTCTCAGTGAGCAGGTCAGAGAAATAAGAGAAAGAACAAACAGCAGGTGGCGCTATACAGACACATTTTATTGAATAACTTGGTAGCTATACAAATTTTTTAATCACATGCAATTACAAAATTATTCAGACCCGGGTGCTGGTTTGAAAATCGTAGAATTTTTTTTTGTGGGACAACCTCTTTAAGTTATGTGATACATGTCAAATTCATATGATGCCAGGACCCAAAATTTCCAGCAGAACCTTACACAAAGCATCACACTTTCTCAACCGACTTCCAGTAGTGTATCTGGTGCCATCTCTTTCACACGTAAGAATTGCACATGCACCCGGCTGTCCACATAATGTAACATAATTGATCAGTACAAGCCACCTTGTACCCAGGTAAGTGACACACACATATCCGTCCACGTGGTGTCACATGACTCATCAGATCAGGTCACCTTCTGCATCCATTGCTCCATGGTCCAGTTCTTCTGAGCATTTCTTTAGTAGCTCTTTTGTAAGATAAGACCAGATGGACTTGCCTTCACCCCCCACATCCATGAGCCTGTCACCGGTTTCTTGGTTCTGACATGTTGGAGAACTTTTGGTAGGTACGAAATACTACATAGTGGCAACACCCCTGAAGACAAGCTGCCTGGAGATGATCTGACCCAGTCAAGTGCACATCTTGCAATGGTCCTAAAGTCACTCAGATCCTTACCCATATTCCTGCTTCCTACACGTCCACCTAAAGATCTGACTGTTCAATAGCTGAAAAATCTACAAACCCCAACAGGCCCCATTGTCACCAGATAATGTTTTTTATTCACTGCACCTGTCAGTGGTATTAAAGGGACTGTCTCATCTGAGCCACCAATGTCAGACAGGTGCGGGCACCCTTCATTCATTCCTATGGGAGCTCTGACTCAGCTATATCCACCAGTCCCATAAAGGTGAATGGAGCGCTGGACATGGTTGTAGTGGTGCGTACCTTGTTCATTTCTATGAGCACACGCTTTCTCTATTTTCAAAACTCCAGTAGAAATGAATGTAAAACATGCAGTTCACTTTGAGGGACCACTCTCGAAAAACCAGAGGTTACTTCAGGCCTGTGGTCTGCTAGGTGCTGAGACCTCGGCACAGGTGGTGAGGAGCAGAATATTGTTATTTCCCCCGATAACTAAACCTAGAAGTGAAGGAGCTGAGAGAAGTGTCTGATCTATAGACAGATCTACAGGAGGCCATGTATTCATCACTGTGTGCTTGTGTCTCCACAGATGGATCCAGGAGGAGATGTCCCCGTCCTCTGTATTCCCAGGACTGTCCAGAGGAGAAGGTCCCAGAGAACCCTCAGGTAGATGGAGCTGAGCCCTATACACATCTATATAGGGGGGTCATAGATTGTGGGGGTCTCTTATGTGGATCTGTTAGATTTCCCACCTGTCTGCTGTATTGTACTGAATTGTTACAGATGACAAATCAGGGAGAAGATCTGACTGACTCCAAAGTGGAGGATGAAGAAGAGAGGATGATGGGCGATCCCCCGTGTAAGAGTGAGGTGGAGGAGGACATTCCAGGAGATGTCACCACAGGTATGGAATCATGAATGGAGAAAGTGACATCAGATTCTGTCCTTGGTGCCTTCAGGGCAGGAGGAGAATCTGATCACCGGCTGCTGCGCTGCTCTTTGATTGGAGATGTCTCCATCACATCATGGTCTTCTCCTTATCCAGCTGACGGTGATCTCTGATCAGATTCTTCTCTGATCCCGGCTGTTCCTGCAGGACATGACGGTCAGTCACATCCACACACCCACTGGGGATTATGTGG
>ONZH01011777.1:0-30127 GCA_900303285.1 Rhinella marina | reverse complement strand
AAAAATAAAAAATAAATGGGCCTGGTGTACTGAAACCCACAAACTTTTTCAGTCTGGTTTAATTAAGTGACGTAAAGAAAGTGTCACCTGGACAGAAAATAAGAATTGGAGTGAGTGTACTGAACTGTGACACACAGAATGGTTCCACACTGCTGTGTGAAATGGATTTGTATCACTGAGCTAAAACAACAAAAAAACTATTTTTTTATATATATTTTTGTTTTATATATTTTTTTTGTAGTTTTGTTTTTTTTGGAACGTGACATGCAGAAACTATCGTAGACCTAACTCACACCCTGTTAATGGTGACTATTTTGACTGCGACCCAGACAAATGTCACACAGAGATTTTTGTGTTCAAGCTATATACGTGAGAGCAAAAGACCTGGTTGGATTACATGACGTACAGAAAGTGTCACCTGGACAGAAAATACGGATTGGAGTGAGTGGACAGCTGAACTGTGACACACAGAATGGTTCCACACTGCTGTGTGAAATGGATTTGTATCACTGAGCTAAAACAACAAAAAAAACTATTTTTTTATATATTTTTTTTTACATATTTTTTTGTAGTTTTGTTTTTTTTGGAATGTGACGTGCAGAAACTATCGTAGCCCTAACTCACACCCTGTTAATGGTGGCTATTTTGACTGAGACCCAGACAAATGTCGCACAGAGATTTTTGTGATCAAGCTATATACGTGAGAGCAAAAGACCTGGTTGGATTAAGTGACGTACAGACAGTGTCACCTGGACAGAAAATAGTGAGTGTACTGAACTGTGACACACAGAATGGTTCCACACTGCTGTGTGCAATTGATTTGTATCACTGAGATATAACAATTAAAAAAAAGGGGGTTATATATGGCGATAGCTGCACTACTAGTGCCAGCCAGCCAAGCCAGGAGACAAAAAAAAAATTCTTGTAGCCCTTAGAAGGGCTGTTGTGTTCTTTGTGGGTGATTCCTACCTAACAGAGAACTAAATGCAGGCCCTAACACTCTCCCTGAAACGCAGCAGCTCTATCCCTAACGACATCCAGACAGCATCTGAGCCGAGCACCGCGGCCAGTCACTAGTATATTCCAGGGTCACCTGATCAGGCCAGCCAACCCCTGCCTTTGACATGTAAGGGCCCCACGTGATGCTGGGTGTACCGCAGAGTTTCCTGGCTTGTGATTGGCTGAGTTCATAGGCGCCAAAAAAGCACAATGCGGAAGTTGCCATTTCCTCGAGCATGGCGAGATACTCATCCGAGCAGCGAGTACTTACGAGTACCCTAATACTCGAACGAGCACCAAGCTCAGACGAGTATGCTCGCTCATCTCTAGTTCTCACATGACCCTGGGATGAAGTG
Organism: Rhinella marina; assembly: GCA_900303285.1. NCBI lineage: Eukaryota > Metazoa > Chordata > Amphibia > Anura > Bufonidae > Rhinella > Rhinella marina. Next base: position 28,772 of record ONZH01011777.1, on the reverse strand, counting down.
GGGGGAAGCTTGTCCTGATTGTCTCCCAGGCTGACAAGCAGGCTGGGTGAGCTAATCATTGCTGCAGCAGGCAGGGAGGTGCCCTAGCAGAATGAGCAGAAAGTGCTGGGCTGTGAAACAGGGTGGCTGGGTCTTATAGTGTCTGCCCGGAAAACAAACTTAGGGAGTCAGGGACAGTGAAGAATCAAGCTTACTGACAGGAAAAGTGAAAGGAAAGTCTAGGATTGCAAAGAAGAATTGTGTGTGTTGTGTATAATAGAAAGAAGCAGGGCAGTTGATAGAAAGGAGAGAGGAGACAGGAGCTGTGGATTTGCCTGCTATCAAAAGTGCAGGTGCACCTTAAAAGCAGCTACCAATACTTACATTTTGTTTCCCTATTTTCACAGATATCCTTTTCTGTGGGGTTCAATATAAATAAATATATATATATATATATATATATATATATATATATATATATATAAATATCCAAAGATGAGGCAGCACACCAGGTTTGCTTGACAATGGCCCCATTGAGCAGGGCTGAAACGCAGCGGGAATAAAGATCCACTACCTTCTCACAAACCTGGTGTGCTGCCTCATCTTTGGATATTTATATTGAAGACTCCTGGGCCTGGAGCCACAGAGGGATTGCACCCTGCCTCATCTTTTGCTGTGCTGCTGTCTTGTTCAGTGTTTTGTATATATATATATATATATATATATATATATATATATCATTACTACAGCAATGTACCTGTGTGTATTAAGCTTAAAAGTTGAAACTGAGCGTCCAGCCTTATTTTTCCATTTACATATTTTCAGTTTCCACGCGACATAATTTATTTATTTTTTTTTGGTGGGATCTTTCAATTTAATTAAGCAGCATATGTATGTGATTTCTACATCGATACCCACGTTGTGGCAGCAATCTTGTGGCGCATCATGCCTCAGTCATCCACTTATGTATTTTCAATTTGCACACTTAGAACATTTTTTAGAGATTGTTAAATGTATTTAAACCAGTACAAGACACAATGTATAGTAGCAGTCTACCTGTATATATTTAGGAGAAATTGAGGGTCAAGCCTTAATTTTAAATTAATTAGGCAGCATGTATATATGATTATTGCAGCAATACCGACTGTGTGGCAGTAATCTGTGTATATTAAATTGAATTTGAGCGTCAAGCCTTTTTTTTTGGGGGGGGGTTGTTCAATTTAATTAAGCAGCATATACTGCATACATGATTACTTCAGCAATACCCACGGCGTGGCAGTAATCTACCTGCGTGTGTTAAGTTGAAATTGAGTGTCATGCCTCAGTCCGTTTATGTATTTTCAGTTCCCACACTCTTGGAACGTAATTTTTTGTTGGATTATTAATTAAGCCTTAATCTTCCGTTTATGTATATTCGGTTTCCACACAGTTGCAATTTAATTTTTTCCGCATATTCGCACACTTTTCTTGATTACAGTATATTCAAACTAGTAGTATATATTCATGATTACTATATCAACACACAGGGTAATGCACAATATTATCTGAGAGGCTCAAAAATGTCCTGGCCACAAAAGGGTTCTAAACGAAAGACCCAAAGCCTGAATATGGGTAATAGCAGCACCAACTATCTGTCCAGAAGTAGTAGAGGTATGTCGCAGTTCTCCCTTCTGGCTTTTGAAAGATGCAACATTATAGTTGAAAAAGAGGATGAGATGGTGGATTGGATGGCTCACTCCTCCTCTCATTCACAGCAACATGACGTGGAGGTGACTTCATAGTCCAACCCTGTGCCATGAAGCCAGGGGTCACCGTGTCCCTTCTGTTTCTCCTCCTTTCAGCCCCAAAGAAGGCTTTCAGTGGAGTCCTCCCAGTCTTCACTGTCCCTTCCCAGAGGGGTGTCTTCCTTTTTCATAAGAAGTGGCAATGGTCACGAGAGTCTCCCTGTTGATGACTTGTGTGGGAGCACTCACAATTTGGGCTGCCCTGAGGAGAATGTTGGGGAGGAGGCTGGTGACCCCATTCACACATGTGTTGATGTTGGTGGCATCTGTAGCCACGGCATTAGTAGTGGGAGCAGCGACAGTGGCAATCTGGCAAAACACAGAGCAGGGGAGGAGGGCCCAGGAGTACACCATATCTCACAGTCTAGTAGGACCTGGAAAATGGATCAAGTTGCTGAGAAGGACATAAGTGGAAAAGGGCAGTTGCGGCAGAGGAGGCCATCTACCTTCCAAAGCCACATCTGCTTTGGGATCTGGTGATGATGCTAATGCTGTGGGTGAGTTGGGGCCAAAACTTGCCCTGTAACCCTGTGTGAGCAACTCCAGTATAGTGCTTTTTTACACAAGTTAGGCACACAAAGCACAATTATAGGTACTGGAGGTCTATTGCAGCATATGAGGCAGCATACAACTTGCCAGCATTCCCAATCAGAACAAGTCTGTCCTTCTTTTACTAATCCTCTTTATGGCAGCCAACTCGCAGCTCCAAGCAGTATGGTATCTTTGTCATCATCATCACCTTCTTCTTCCTCTGCTAAAACTCCTCCTTGTCCTTAGCTACATCGTGAGACATCTATAACGGAGCATTTGGCCATGAAAGAACTTTTCTCCACCAACAATTAGCTTTACAAGCTGAACCCCCACATTTATAGTGATGCAGTCACTGAAGTACCATTGTAGTTTAGCCTTGTACTCTCATGTAGCAGAGAATGTGGGCACCTCCTTGTGATTCCCACTGTGCATCAGGTTGCATTCCACGATGGACATCTTGGGTAGCTATTATGGGTAGGGACAGTACATGTCCTTCACAGCCCCCTGAGTCAGTGTTTTTTGCAGCAGTGGAGAGGCAGCACTCCAGCAACATGGTTAGGTCCTTTTGACCATCACCAACCATATCATGTGGCTGGTTCCAAAACCAGGCACTTATCTGCCTCCTCCACCGCCTCCTCCATATACACAGTCCCTTTCCTAATAGCAGAAGGGCACATGGTCGCTCGAACTACCCCTCCTTCCAATCACATGTGTCTGGTCAAATGTTGGTACTCTTAACTGAACTACAGCTACACTTCAAAGGAAGGTATATAATATGGTTTTATTAAATATAATAAGTAGTATATATTTATATCTAAATAATTGCCTTCTTTTGCACTTATATATACTGTCAGGGATCGTTCACACTCAGTCCACAGGAAACAAAGGCAGTGACACCAAAAGTCCTGTTATCACCTTTATTGAAGGCTCTCTTTGGCTCAGACAGCCGTAGTCTCCGGGACGCAGCCGGGTCACACAACAAAGGTCGAGACGTCTCTGTTCCAGCAAAAGGTCTGAAGTTCTGGCAATGTTTCCTCACACTAGTGCCTATCTTCAACTCAGACACCCTGCACTCTGCTGCAAGTTTAAATACAAACTGCGGACATGGAACATAACAGAAACCTGTAGTGGATCGTGGGAGATTAGCTCCCACCCTCTCTGTGCTAATCTCCAGTAAAACCAGGCCCGTATGGCTGTTTCCCGCCTTTACTAAACAATGGGGTCCACACACTAGTTAGTGTACACCTTAAGTTTCCTGGTTCTACTCCACCAAAGCTGTGTACCTTGGTGGCACGTCCAAACAGACACCAAACATAGACACTTTTAAAAAGTCTCCAACAACCTTCTGAGTGGAATGCACCTTCCCTCATAGACACATCCTGTCACTGCCTTACAATACAAAGGATAAAGAATATAATACACAATTATATCAACACTTGTCATCCAGAATGAAGGTACTTTCCTTACATCACCGAATGAGTTAACATAATCTGACAGCTCCATTCCATGATTGTTGCAGTGTACTATGTGTTGTTCACCTGCTACCACCCCAGGCCTAAGAGTGGCCAGTTTTCAGGTCCGCAGTGAGTCAGAATCCCAAAGCAACCTTGAAAAAATATGTAGACAAAGCCTTACCCCCTTGCACATGCATTCACGGGTCATAAAATGAAATTTAAATGAACAGATACAAAATAGAATTCAAATGATTCAAAACTACATCTTCACACTTTACTACGCTGGCAAGGAGTTGTCAGTGTGTCAGAAGTGCATCAAGCAGCAAATATCCCACTTACTGTCACAAACTCCAACTGGGCAAGGTGTTCAGTGACATGGGGCGCAGCATCATGGCTACCCTGAACCTTTGGCAAAATAACACATGCTTCCTGCATGCTGCATGTCATCAACCTAGTGGTGCAGTGCTTTCCAAATAAGTACACTGGCTTGCACAAGGTGCTGGCAAAGGCCAAGAGAATGTCATAGCACTTCAGCCACTCTTCTGTGGATAGGAATGTTCTCCTAGACCTGCAGAGACAGAGTGTCCTGTAGTTACACCTCTTAATACGTGACAATCCAACTCGCTGGAAGCCTCAGCAGCAGCGAGCATGCATTGCTTTGACGTCAGGCAGTGGCAGCTCATCCGAGATGCCTGTAGGATGCTGAATCCATACTAGGAGGCCACAAAGTTTGTCAGCAGGGACAACTGTGACATGAAGGAAATGATCCCTCTCATATTTAGAACAGACACTGACACTCATGCAGCAGGGGACCACGGCGGAAGAAGAGCAGCTGGAGTATCTTGCTGTCTACCCTATAGCTGTCAGGGACACACAAAAAGAATCTGCCATGGAGGAGGAGAATGAGGATGAGGAAGATAAGGATGAGGAGCTTCCACTGCAAGATAAGGAGGAGCAAGAGGACGATGATGAGGATGGCACCGGCCAAGAAACCCAATCGTCTCAGTAAGGGGCAAAGCCAGAAAGAAGTGGCTCCTCAGGCACGCTGGCTAGAATAACCACCTGTATCCTGGCTTGGTTACACAGTGACAGTCGTATCGTTGACATGATTACTGGATAGCCATGCTTTTAGACCCTCACTACTATGGCAAAAATGGTGGAATGTTTTCCTCTGGCAGAAAGGAAGGACAAATTACATTTATACCAGGAAACACTGTGTACGCAGCTTGCCACAGCTTACAATGAGCAAACACATTCAGTCAGCATGTCTGAAAGGAGGCCTCTTTTTGCCCAGAGTGACCACCCTTCCACCACCAGGAGCAGCAGAAGTTGCGGCAGCAGCAGACATTTCAGTCTCCTCAACATGATGGAGCAGTTTTTCCACATGCCTTTCCCGGCTGAGGCAAGTCAGCAAGCCGCCAGCTCCTGCCTCAACATCAAGATTCAGGCCTATCTAAACTATGGCCAGTCTCTGTCCCATACCACGTTCTATGAATTTCGGGGTAGGCAGACTGGAAGAATGGCCCAAACTGGCACAGCACAGTCTCTATCTTCTAACTTGCTCTGTCTCCAGTGTCATTTTGGAGAGGGTTTTCAGTGCTTAAAGGGGTGTGGTGACACATAAACGGACCACGTTGTCCTTTGCCACTGTCCAAAAAATCACTTTTGTCCAGGCCTGGATTCAGATGAACCAGGCCTGGATTCAGGAGGATCTTCACATGAGTGGCACATGACCTAGGTTAGTCATTGGCTGCAGTGTATATGATTTCATCTGTGCGTAAGGTCACTGGATGTCCAGTGAAGATATCTGAAGCAAGTAACTATGGATTTGTTCACAGGTACCTAAAAAACCTGGACAAAACCTTTAAGATTCTATTCACAGTAGATTAGACAATGACCATATAATGTGTATGGGACAGCAGACACATAGAAAACAACGGTCAGGCTGTTGGATTTTAACATGCTTAAACCTTTTGCTCTTAAGGGAGATAAACCTTTGGCAGAGGCATCTGTTAGTGGTATACTCCTATATCCCAATTCAGGACATACATCCTTGACCAAGGTTCGCCACATATGGCTAACGATGAAATGGATAGCAATCTAATGTGTATGTGCATTTGGCCACTGATGGGTCCTTCCTTACCTTTCTACTTGCCTAGACATATCCCGAGATGATTTTACAGAAACTCTTTCAGGAGATGTATATGTTGTATGTGACTACATAGTGGTTGTGATGTGAATTGCATTCTTTGAAAGTTTTGCTAGTATATCAGGTTATTGTATTGAATTTGTATTGTGTGAATTAGAGTCCTTAACAAACGATAAGGAAAGACATCTTTAAACTTTTAGTCACCTTAATAACTAAGATTCCCTTTGCAGGGTCAGAAGTCACATAAGACTCCCACAGAAATTCTATTTGGTTAGTTTTGAAGCAACCCTTTGTGTTTGCCTTGACATCCTATTTTTAAACAAGCTTTTTTATTTTTGGTCTCCTCTTTCACAATATTTATGTACATTTACCTTCAAGATGGTTTCTACCTCTCCAGAATCTAAGTACCCCATTAGACCTAGGAGAAATTAAACAAAGTGCACTTCAGAGCTCAGGATTGTTAAAAGCTAGAAGACTGTTTTTTATGGTATATTACTAGCAAAACAAACCTCCAAATTGCTGCAAAAATAGAATATGAATGTAGGTAACAGCATATACTTGGCAGTGAATATTTACATGATATATTTATGTGTATCCATTGACATGGTAATGGACATAATGATGACCTCATCCATTAATCTAAAGAGGAGGTCATCTCTGTCTGATGACATAATGACAGCAGGTTAATTATATTATCAGTTCATTGGCAACCATTTACTAATGACTTTATATTTCATCTTGACATGCTTTGATTCTTAATTGATTAGGTTATTTGTGACCCCAGGGATGATGACTCATTTTCATGACAATGTACTGTTAAGAATTTTGAATAAAGATGACATTTTGTATTAAAACTATTTAGCAATGTAAAAATCTGACCAAGGACGACATGTGCATGGAGTTTGTATGTTCTTCCTATGTTTGGGTGGCTTTCCTCCGGGTACTCTGGTTTCATCCCACACTCCAAAGACATGCCGATAGAGAACTTAGATTGTGAGCCCCATTGTGGACAGCTTGATAGTAGAGTTTAGTAGCGCATAAAGTGCATAAAATAAATGAACATGTGTCTGGTAGATTGCTGTAAATATAGTAGGTAGACACCCGACATTTAAAATAGATTCAGGGATTAGGGATTATTCTGAATTACAGTGGTACTAAACCTACTATACATGAAAAATGGAAGCTCTTTGATCAAACGTGTGTCAGTTTGATAAAAATGTGTGAAAATAGCTTCTATTTTTCATGTATAGTAGGTATAGTACCACTGTAATCCAGAATAATCACTAATCCCTGGTTCTATTGTTTGTATTTGCAATGGTGTGCTACCATAAGTTTTTGTTTGCTGCTTGCATGTTGGTATTATGGATGTGCACCTGGGACTATGGATGTGATAGTCCAATTTTTCTTGTAGTATGTTTAGAGGTTAGCCCCTCTTTTAGATTAATCACTCCCTGCCCATCTACCCAGGGCTTCTGAGCAGAGTATAAATATAGCTGTTCCTACACCGTCCTGAACATTGTGGGCTAACGTAGGTTAGGCCCAGGAGAGGCAGTTCTGTTAGTGTTAGGTACCCATCTGGTAGATGGGCCCGACACACGTTTGATCAAAAATGTGCACAAAGATCTTCTATTTTTCATGTATACTAAATATAGTACCATTTTAATCCAGAATAATCCCTAATCCCTAGGTCTACTGTTTGTATGTGCAATGGTGTGCTACTATGCATTTTTGTTTGTTGCTTGCCTGTTTGCTTTCTGTATGTGAACGTGTGACTATGGATGTGCTAGTCGAAATTTTCTTTATATATATATATATATATATATATATATATATATTCTTTTTTTTTTTTTTTTTTTCCCGTATCTTTTCTCTTGGCTATACATAACTCAAGATGAGCTACATTAAATGACCAGCTTTGCAAAATAAATGTATGTGATACTCTGTTGTGAGTTTCTTTTTTTGCTATATGTGTGCTGTATTAGGCCACTTAGTGGTTGTAATGTAAATTGTAGCCTGTCAAGGGATTTGCATATTGTGGAAATGTGCTAGATTTGTATGGTGAAAAATTGGAGTCCTTAATGAAATTTATGTAAAGCTAAGGGCAGGCAAATCTGTAATAGTTGTAAATGACAGAAGATAGATGAGAGTCCCTGTTATAGATTTTGCTTTCAACTTCAAATTACGCCTGCATCTTAATGACTATACATGATATATCCTGTATGGTGTACTTTTGTATACAATATTGCTTTCTATGGATTATACCTTTATATGGAAAAAAAAAAAAATCAATTTTAAATCAATTCCATATGGTGCTGTACTTTTCCCTGGCAATATATGTTCCTCAAGTCAGAATTGATTTAATGGATATAATTATAAGCCTATTTTAAGCACAATGCATTATGACACATTATAAACATTACCTAATTATAATTAAAACCACAAATGTATCTAGTTTTGTGCACCATCCTCTGTATATATACTAATTATACCATCCTATATTTGAAGACTTATAAAATGGTGACAGTGCACTCAATGATATGTATTCCGGCACTGCTGAAAGATTATCACATTTAGCTATCTAATTTGGGAGAGAATTTCGTTTTACACTTTCTATCAGACAGTGGCTTGAAGCCCTGTGATTTTATTGAAGAAAAGCTACACCTCACATCCTTATCAAGGCATATACACCCTGCAGCTGCTTCTATCTGAGGATCATCCAGAATTAGATTTGCCTCAGACAATGTAATCCATTGTGCCTTCCTGATGCACCATCACAAATGTCACATAATTGCACATCATAATTGATATAATGGTGTACTATATTTTTTTCCTGTGTTCACTTTCCTCTAAATGGCATCAGAGGATGGAGGCACATAATTGTTTCCACAAAATTAGCTTTTTCCTTCATACATATTTGTTGGTTAAACACAGAAAGTAAGGATGAGTGAATCAATTCTAACCTAAACAGATTTGTTGCGAATTTCAGAAAAATCCGTCCACCAAACGGATCCAAAGCTTTTTGCGATTCTCTTCGGATGAATCACACAAAAACAGAGCCCAGCACCACTTTACTGCGAATACTGGCAGGAAAAACCAAGAGGTGGGATGAAGATGGAGGATCTTTTTCTTTTTTTTTTTTTTTTTTTTTTTACAATATTTTATTGATTTTTAAGCCAAGTTGCAAATACAGTACACCAATACAAAGGAAGAAAATAAAATAAAGAACACAAGGTCATGACATTTGTAATAAATGTTCAGATATTAAGATACATCATACAGGTCACAAAGTTCAAATTATTGGAAGATAAGAAGTGACATTATTTGAGTCGCTGAAGTCATAGCTTATGAATATAAAAATGGTTATTTAGTAGACAGAGAATCCTCTTTCAGCAAATTAGGGGGCTCTAGGAGATGGGAGAGAAATCTCTATAATTTGCCCAGGGATTCCAGATGTCCTGGAATTTTCCCGAGGTGTGGGCTTCCCAGAATGAAAGCTGTTCAAACTATAAAGTTGGTCTACCTTGGCTTTCCAACTTGACAGCCTAGGGGGTTCAGGTTGTTTCCATGCTCCTGCCACTAGTATTCTAGCGGCAGCTAGAAGGTAGTGTATAAGCTTTTGGGAGGGTTTTGTCATTTTAACCTCAGTTAGTAGGCCTAATAGGCAAAGTTTTGGAGACACATGGATATTAACTTTTGTTAAGTATGATAATGCCGTGCATATATCAGACCAGAAGCCTTTAATTAGGGGGCAGTGCCACCAAATATGGATATATGTTCCTCTGGAAGATTGGCATCTCCAGCAGATAGGGTTTGTTCCTGGATACATCTTGGATAGTCTATCCGGAGCGTCATTCAGGGCATCTCTTACTTGAGTTAGTGAGTGAGGATCACTCAGTAGTGTATGTTTTAGGCCATACTTATGCCACATATCAACAGAGAGCTTGGTTATTGAGTTGTCTAGTTTAGTAAGGGGTACGTCATTATTAGTGGATTTAAATAGGTAACTCCTTAACGGGAGGGCACACATAGCTCCTTCCACTTGTAAGTCAGGTCTTGACTGCGGGTTTCTCACCCAATCAAGGATTCTAGTGTAATGAATAGCTTTATAATATATTCTAAAGTCTGGAAGGCCCAGTCCCCCTCTTTTGCTATGTTGTATTAGATATTTATGAGACAATCTGGATCTTTTCTTCTTCCAAAGAAAGGAGGAGAGGATCGAGCGTAGCTTGGTGAAAAACTTTTCTGGCAATCTAATAGATAATGTTTGCATGTAGTACAGAATTTTCGGTAATATGACAGTCTTGATAAGGGCTTTTCGTCCGAACCAAGAGACATAGGGTATTTCCCAGTTATCTAAGAGTGTTTGTACTTGTTTGAGCAAGCCTGGAAAATTAGAATCATAAAGTAGGTTAAAGTCTTGCGGTATGTTAATTCCCAGAAATGGTATTGGGCCAGTTGTCCATTTAAATGGCGTGATTGATTTAAGGCGTATACAGGTTTGGGTCGGAAGTAATATTTAGTAATTGTGATTTGGTAGGGTTGATTTTGAAATCCGAGAGGGTTCCAAAGTGATCAAAAATGTCAAGAATAGCAGGAAGGGCTTCTTCTGGGTTGGTAATAAAGAGTAAAACATCATCAGCAAATGCTGCGAGTTGGTGGATATGACGGCCTATTTCCACTCCCTGTAATCTGGTATCTTACCAAAAGGCTTGTAGTATAGTTTCTAGTGTTATGATAAAGTGAAGTGGGGATACGGGCAGCCCTGACGTGTGCCATTACTAATTGTAAATCTAGGGGAGAGAACATCATTGACCCATACCTGAGCACTAGGTGTGTCATACATAGCCATGATTGGCAGAATAAGTTGATCAGGTATGCCAAACTTGAGCAGTGCTTTTTTTCATAAAGTGCCAATTAACTCTGTCAAATGCCTTCTCAGCATCAGTGCTGAGAAGGACTAAGGGTGTAGAATGTAATTTTGCATATTGCATGATGTGAAGGAGACGGGTGGTGTTCTTTTTTCCCTCTCTATTTGGGGTAAATCCAACCTGTTCCAGATTTATAAGGCCTGACAGGAAGGGTTTTAATCTGTTGGCTATCATTTTAGCGAATAATTTCAGATAATTGTTTAAGAGGGAGATTGGCCTGTAGTTAACACATTGCGACTGGTCTTTTCCCTCCTTTGGAATTATTGAAATTAAGGCATTCAACATTTGTGGAGGAAGTGGGTTACCTTGAAGTGTAGCATTGCAAACACTGAGAAAATGTGGGAGCAGGAGATTTTTGAAGGTTTTATAATAAGTTATTGGGAGACCATCAGGTCCAGGAGATTTGTTAGAGGGGGAGTTCATTAAGGCTTTTTCTAGTTCAGAGTGAGTGAAGGGTGTGACTAAAGCACTACTCATATCTTCCTTGATCTTAGGTAGGTGTAGTGTTTTTAGCCAATCATCTATTGCAGAGTTGTGTGCTTCATCTGCTTTATGATAATTTGCTTTCCTAAGATTATACAGATCGCCATAATATGCACTAAAATATTTGGCAATAGATTCAGTGGTACGGAAGATGCAGGATCATTTGAAACTGGGCGGTGAACCCAGAGTGACCAAGTGAGACTGAGGTAGCAGGTGAAGCACATAAAATTTTACCCTGACACAGAATGGCGGTGAACCCAGAGTGACCAAGTGAGACTGAGGTAGCAGGTGAAGCACATAAAATTTTACCCTGACACAGCATGGCAGTGAACCCAGAGTGACCAAGTAAGCCTGAGGTAGCAGGTGAAGCACATAAAATTTTATCCTGACACAGCATGGCGGTGAACCCAGAGTGACCAAGGGAGACTGAGGTAGCAGGTGAAGCACATAAAATTTTACCCTGACACAGCATGGCAGTGAACCCAGAGTGACCAAGTGAGACTGAGGTAGCAGGTGAAGCACATAAAATTCTACCCTGACATGGTGTGGCGGTTAACCCAGAGTGACCAAGTGAGACTGAGGTAGCAGGTGAAGCACATAAAATTTTACCCTGACACAGCATGGCGGTGAACCCAGAGTGACCAAGTGAGACTGGGGTAGCAAGTGAAGCACATAAAATTTTACCCTGACACAGCATGGTGGTGACAGAGTGACCAAGTTAGACTGAGGTAGCAGGTGAAGCACATAAAATTTTACCCTGACACAGCATGGCGGTGAACCCAGAATGACCAAGTGAGACTGAGGTAGCAGGTGAAGCACATAAAATTTTACCCTGACATAGCATGGCGGTGAACCCAGAGTGACCAAGTTAAACTGAGGTAGCAGGTGAAACACATAAAATTTTACCCTGACACGGCATGGCGGTGAACCCAGAGTGACCAAGTGAGACTGAGGTAGCAGGTGAAGCACATAAAATTTTACCCTGACATAGCATGGCGGTAAACCCAGAGTGACCAAGTTAGACTGAGGTAGCAGGTGAAGCACATAAAATTTTACCCTGACACAGCATGGCGGTGAACCCAGAATGACCAAGTGAGACTGAGGTAGCAGGTGAAGCACATAAAATTTTACCCTGACACAGCATGGCGGTGAACCCAGAGTGACCAAGTGAGACTGAGGTAGCAGGTGAAGCACATAAAATTTTACCCTGACACGGTATGGCGGTGAACCCAGAGTGACCAAGTGAGACTGAGGTAGCAGGTGAATCACCAAAATTTTTTCCCAGACACAGCATGGCGGTAAACCCAGAGTGACCAAGTTAGACTGAGGTAGCAGGTGAAGCATATAAAATTTTACCCTGACACAGCATGGCGGTGAACCCAGAGTGACCAAGTGAGACTGAGGTAGCAGGTGAAGCACATAAAATTCTACCCTGACACGGCATGGCGGTGAACCCAGAGTGACCAAGTAAGACTGAGGTAGCAGGTGAAGCATTTAAATTTTACCCTGACACAGCATGACGGTGACAGAGTGACCAAGTTAGACTGAGGTAGCAGGTGAAGCACATAAAATTTTACCCTGACAAAGCATGGCGGTGAACCCAGAGTGACCAAGTTAAACTTAGGTAGCAGGTGAAGCACATCAAATTTTACCTTGACACGGTATGGCGGTGAACCCAGAGTGACCAAGTGAGACTGAGGTAGCAGGTCAAGCACATAAAATTTTACCCTGACACAGTATGACGGTGAACCCAGAGTGACCAAGTGAGACTTAGGTAGCAGGTCAAGCACATAAAATTTTACCCTGACACAGCATGGCGGGGAACCCAGAGTGACGAAGTTAGACTGAGGTAGCAGGTGAAGCACACAAAAATTTAGCCTGACACAGCATGGCGGTGACACCACCAATGCCTTGGTCAGACTGAGATTGCAGTTAAATGGCTGTAGTTGACCCTCCTAAAAAAAATTGTTTTTGAGTGTCTGTACTTGACCCCCCTAAAAAATTGTTTCTGAGTGTCTGTACTTGACCCTCCAAAAAAATTGTTTTTGAGTGTCTGTAGTTGACGCTCGAAAAAAATTGATTGGATAGAGGGCCTGCAGGTGGCCCGCAGTAAACATTGTTTGAAAACAGAACCAGTAGTCCCTCTGAAAAATTTAATGTTGGCTCAGCGTATGTGTATGAAGAGAAGGAGGAGGAGGAGGAGGAGGAGGAGGAGGAGAGGAGAAGAATCGGATACATAAACAATGTTCATGTTGAGCTGCTTTCCCCCGGTGGAGATTTGAATTCCGGCGAAATCCAGGCTTTATTTATTTTAATAAGCTTTAGGCTGTCTGTTGACAGGCGTGTACGCTTATCAGTGATGATGCCACCAGCTGCACTGAAGACCCGCTCTGACAACACGCTAGCGGCAGGGCAGGCCAGCACCTCCAAGGCGTACTGCGCCAGCTTTGCAGCCCAGTAGTTGTATGGAGCAGAGTGATCACGCAGGACATTGGTATGGTCAGCTAGGTACTCCCTCACCATCTTTCTGAACAGCTCCCCCCTACTCTGTCGAGACTGGGGACGGGTGACATAATCTTGCTGGGGTGACATAAAACTGGCAAAGGCCTTAGAGAGTGTTCCCCTGCCAGTGCTTGACAAGCTGCCTGCTGCCCTCCTCTCCCCCGCTAGTTGGTCCGCAGAACTACGTCCTCTGCCGGTAGCGGTGTCAAATGGGAAGTATAGTTTCAGCTTGTGCACCAGGGCCTGTTGATATTGATTCACTCTCATACTCCTCTCCTCTATAGGAATGAGAGTGGAAAAGTTCTGCTTGTACCGGGGGTCCAGGAGGGTGAACACCCAGTAATCGGTGTTGTCAAATATGCTTCTAACGCGAGGGTCACGGGAAAGGCAGCCTAACATGAAGTCAGCCATGTGCGCAAGAGTCCCAACATGCAAGAATTTCCTTTCCTCAGTAGGCTGACTCTCCATTTCCTCCTCCTCCTCCAACTCCTCCTCTTCAGCCCATACACGCTCAACAGATAAGAAGGAATGAGCATAGGTATCCTCTTCAGTCTCGCCAACAGTCTTCTCCTCTTCCTCCTCATCCTCCTCCTCCTCCACCAATACGCGCTGAGAAACAGACCTGAGGGTGCTCTGGCTATCAAGCAACGTATCTTCTTCCCCCATCTCCTGAGACAAGCGCAAAGCCTCTGACTTCATGCTGAGCAGTGACTTTTTCAGCAGGCAAAGCAACGGGATGGTGACGCTGATAATGGCGGCATCGCCGCTGGCCACCTGCATTGACTCATCAAAGTGGCTTAACACCTGACAGATATCAGACATCCACGTCCACTCCTCATTGTAGACTTGAGGAAGCTGACTAACCTGACTACCAGTTCTGGTGGAAGTTGACATCTGGCAGTCTACAATCGCTCTGCGCTGCTGGTAAACCCTGGCTAACATGTTGAATGTGGAACTCCATCGCGTGGGCACGTCGCACAACAGTCGGTGAGCTGGCAGTTATAAGCGCCATTGCACTGCCTTGAGGGTGGCAGCTTCTGTGGTTGACTTACGGAAATGCGCACAGATGCCTCGCACCTTGGTGAGCAAGTCAGACAAATTGGGGTAGGTCTTGAGGAAACGCTGGACCACAAGATTGAACACGTGGGCCAGGCATGGCACATGTGTGAGCCTGCCGAGTTGCAAAGCCGCCACCAGGTTACACCCGTTGTCACACACAACCATGCCTGGTTTGAGGTTCAGCGGCGCCAGCCAAAGATTGGTCTGCGCCGTGATGCCCTGTAACAGCTCTTGGGCGGTGTGCCTCTTGTCACCTAAGCTCAGCAGTTTCAGCACCGCCCGTTGTCCCTTATCCACGGCAGTGCAGCTGCGCCTGGAGCTACCGACTGAAGGCACCGTGCTAACGGATGGTAATTGAGAGGAGGAGGAGGGGTTGGAGGAAGAGGCATAAAAAGCCTGAGAAACCATGACCGAGGTATGCCCGGCAATCCTCGGTGTGGGCAGCACATGAGCGTCCCCAGGGTCAGACTCAGTCCTAGCCTCCAGCAAGTTAACCCAATGTGCCATCAGAGATATATAGTGTCCCTGCCCGCCAGCACTTGTCCACGTGTCTGTGGTTAGGTGGACCTTGTCAGTAACCGCGTTGGTCATGGCACGGATGATGTTCTCAGACACGTGATGGTGTAGGGCTGAGACGGCACATCGGGAAAAATAGTGGCGGCTAGGGACCAAGTACTGAGGGACAGCTACCGCCATCAGGTTGCGGAAAGCCTCAGTCTCTACCAGTCTATAGGGCAGCATCTCCAGGCTCAACAATTTGGTGATGTGGACGTTTAGGGCTTGTGCATGTGGGTGGCCGGAATTGTATTTGCGCTTGCGCTCAAATGTCTTCTGCAAAGACAGCTGAATGCTGCGCTGGGACACATTGGTGGAGGTTGTGGAGGATCGGGCAGGTGAAGGGGTGGTTGTAGGGTGGGAGGCGCTCATGCCGGGGCCCTGGGCGGGGGTTGACTCGCCGAGCCAGCATGTGACACAGGGGAAGGGGCAGTGGTGTAACCCGCAGGAGGTGAATGGCCTTAACATGCTGGTAGTGGTTAGGCTGGTAGTGGTGGCTCCCCTGCTGATTCTGGTGTGGCACAGGTTGCACACCACAGTCCGTTGGTCATCCTCACTTTCTTTAAAAAACCTCCAGACAAACATCTAGGCCTCGGGACGGGAGCTTGACTCCGTGAAACAGTTGCTGATCTATCTACTCTGGCCCTGCTTCTCCCTCTGGCCACCCCACTGCCTCTTTCAACCTGTTCTGGTGCTGCACTTGCCTCCCCCTCAGAAGCACTGTCTTGGGTTGGATTACCAACCCAGCTCGGGTCAGTCACCTCGTCATCCACCAGCTCTTCCTCCGATTCCTCACTCTGCTCCCCTCTCGGACTTACAGGCCTGACAACAACATCACTGTCTGACAACCGTGTCTCACCATCATCATCATCAACCGACACCTCTTCACGCACTACTTGCACTAATTCCACACTCTCATCACCCACAGACTGCGATAGTTCTAAATTTTGGGCATCGGGACAGAGCAACTGGTCAGGTTGCTGTTGAGCAGTGGTTTGTGTCTCTGGGTAGGGTCCTGTAAAGAGTTCCTGTGAGTATGCCGGATCTAAATCCATACTTTACGTGGGGGGGGGGTTGGGGCTGGGGGGGAGGAGGTTGAGCTGGAAGAGTTAGAGGTCTACTCCCTTGGCTAGCGTGGGTGGACTGCGTGGAAGACTGGGTCGTGGATAAATTACTGGACGCATTGTCCACTATCCACGTCATCACCTGTTCTCACTGTTGTGTTTTCAATAGTGGTGTACCACGTGAACCAGTAAGTTGCGAGATGAAGCTAGAGAGCGAAACTCTGCAGCGTTCCACTGCTCCCTCATCAACATGTACTGTGTCACCCTGCCCAGGACCACTGCCTCTGCCCCCTACACTACTTGAACGCCCATGCCCACGCCCTCGTCCTCGACCCTTAGCCCTTGGGTTCAACATTTTGTATGTTCACTGCACTGTATGATATATAACTAAGAGAAAAAAAGTATATTTTCTATACTCTGGCTAGTGTGCAGCATACGACAGAATTTTTCACTGCACTGTATAATACATAACTGAGAGGAAAAACGTATTCTATAGACGGCGGCTATTGTACCGCAAACCACTCAATTTTTCACTGCAATGTATGATATATAACTGAGAGAAAAAACGTATATTTTCTACACTCCGGCTAGTATGCAGCACACGACAGAATTTTTCACTGCACTGAAAATTATATAACTGAGAGGAAAAACGTAGTCTTTAGACGACAGCTATTGTACCGCAAACCACTCAATTTTTCACTGCAATGTATGATATATAACTGAGAGAAAAAACATATATTTTCTATACTCCGGCTAGTGTGCAGCATACAACAGAATTTTTCACTGCACTGTAAGTATATATAACTGAGTGAAAAAACATAGTCTTTAGACGGCGGCTATTGTACTGCAAACCACTCAATTTTTCACTGCAATGTATGATATATAACTGAGAGAAAAAACGTATATTTTCTACTCTCCGGCTAGTGTGCAGCACACGACAGAATTTTTCACTGCACTGTATAATATATAACTGCGAGAAAAAACGTATATTTTCTACACTCTGGCTAGTGTGCAGCACACGACAGTATATTTCACTGCACTGTATACTATATAACTTAGAGAAAAAAAGTATATTTTCTACACTTCGGCTAGTGTGCAGCACACGACAGAATTTTTCACTGCATTGTAGTATATATATCTGAGAGAAAAAACGTAGTCTTTAGACGCCGGCTATTGCACCTCAAACCACTCAATTTTTCACTGAAATGTATGATATATAACTGAGAAAAAAAACGTATATTTTCTACACTCCGGCTAGTGTGCAGCACACAACAGAATTTTTCACTGCACTGTATTATATAATACTGAGAGAAAAAACGTAGTCTTTAGACGGCGGCTATTGTACCGCAAACCACTCAATTTTTCACTGCAATGTATGTTATATAACTGAGAGAAAAAACTTATATTTTATACACTCCGACTAGTGTGCAGCACACAACAGAATTTTGCACTGACCTGTATAATATATAACTGACAAAAAAACGTATATTTTCTACACTCCGGCTAGTGTGCAGCACACGACAGAATGTTTCACTGCACTGTAGTATATATAACTGAGTGAAAAAACGTAGTCTTTAGACGGTGGCTATTGTCCCGCAAACCACTCAATTTTTCACTGCAATGTATGATATATAACCGAGAGAAAAAAATTATATTTTCTACACTCCGGCTAGTGTGCAGCACACGACAGAATTTTTCACTGCACTTTATAATATATAACTGAGAGAAAAAACATATTTTTTCTACACTCTGGCTAGTGTGCAGCACACGACAGAATTTTGCACTGCACTGTATAATATTATATAACTGAGAGATAAAACGTATATATTTTCTACACTCCGGCTAGTGTGCAGCACACGAAAGAATTTTTCACTGCACTGTAAGTATATATAACTGAGTGAAAAAACATAGTCTTTAGACGGCGGCTATTGTACTGCAAACCACTCAATTTTTCACTGCACTGTATGATATATAACTGAGAGAAAACACATATACCCTAGACTGACGCTATTGTACAGCACACGACATAATTGTTCACTGCACTGTAGTTTATATAACTGAGAGAAAAAACGTATTCCCTAAACTGCACTACAGATCCCAGCAAGCTAAGGCACAGCAGCAGCACCAGCAGGAGCAAAAATGAGTACTAAGAGGATTTTGGGCAATTTCTTTTGGGTCTGTGTGGACCACGTGCTGTCCCTGTGCACAGTGTGCAGCCAAGA
This sequence comes from Rhinella marina, assembly GCA_900303285.1. Taxonomy (NCBI): domain Eukaryota; kingdom Metazoa; phylum Chordata; class Amphibia; order Anura; family Bufonidae; genus Rhinella; species Rhinella marina. The sequence goes on along the minus strand of ONZH01011777.1, from coordinate 10,062 downwards.
TGGCGGTAGCGTCACTACAAGTCCCAGCCAGCAGCCAGGAGGAGGCCAAAAAAAAAAGGTGTAGCCCTTAGAAGGGCTGTTGGGTTCTTTGAGGATGATTCCTGCCTAACCAACATGTAAATTGAGGCCCTAGCACTCTCCCTGACAGACAGCAGCTCTATCCCCTATCTCATGCAGGCGGCGTCTGACGCGAGCAGCGCGGGACCAGATTCCTATATTCCCAGGTCATCTGATCTGGCCAGCCAATCCCTGCTATCGACTTGTAGGGGTCCCACGTGATGCTAGGAGGTACCAAAGACTCTCCTGCATGTTGATTGGCTGAGAAAAGGTGCCTAACATGCAGGAAGAGGAAGATGCCATTTCCTCGATGATCGCGATATGCCCGTCCGTGTAGCGAGCATATGCGAATACCCTAATGCTCGAACAAGCATCAAGCTTGAACGAGCATATTCGCTCATTTCTAGTGCACTACCATTCCTACAACCTGTTAGTTGACTACCATTCCTAATATGCCTAACCAATGTGTGACACCACCATGCTTCCAGTTTCCAGGTCTGTTCATTAGGTGCTATGTAACTGTTTTGTATTGTATTTCATGCACTGTGCCTGGTTTAACATGAGGTGGCAGTCCGTCTGGCAGCGAGCTATAGTTAGAATGGAATTAACCATTCAATTCTTCCCCCCTCTTTGGGAGATTGGGCTTGCCCAGATCCTCCAAGGGGAGCTGTTTTTTCCTGTGGAGGAGTCTAGTCAAGTATAGATTTGTCAAGTCTAGCCAGAGGCTATAGAAACAGTGTAGTGCAGTGCAGTTCTGGCCTAGAACCTGGACAGGAAGCAAAGCAGAAAATCAGCAGTCTAAGTTAAGCCAGCCCTTGCCAAGAGGTTGGAGGAGTTCAAACTAGATCCAATAATACAGCAAAGTGTGGTCAGAAGCCTACTGAGCACTGAAATTGGCATAAAGCCCAGATAAAGGAAAAAGGGGTTCACAACAGCAGCAATATATAAGAGAACCCAGTTCACCTGCCAATTTAACCTGCTGGAGCCAAGAGCTACCACGATTCTGTATAGCTGCTATGTAGCCTAACATTGGAGAGCCAGTATCCAGGTGGGAGCACTGTGACACATTAGATGTCCATACCACCGCTTGGCATCCTAAACCTGGAACTGGTAGAGTCCCTGCGGACTGGCTTGCAGTTCTGTGTGCTTTTGGATTGCTTCTGTTATTGACCTCTGCTTGCCTTTGACCATTCTATGTCTCGTGTTTTGATACTGTGTTTCTCGTCTGGTTCTGACTTTGGCTTTGCTATTTGACTATCCCGTCTTGTAATTTGATATTGTATTGCAGTTCAGTTCTGTCTCTGTGTTTTTGCTCTGAAAACCATTTCAGAACATTAGGCTACTTTCTCATCTATGTTTTCCTTTTCAGTATTCAGGTTCGTCATAGGATTTCAAAACTGGAGGAAAGCGCTTCAGTTTTGTCCCCATTCATGGTCAATGGGGACAAAACTGAACTGTGCAGGTGGTTGTATTATCTTAAGAGAAGCATTTTTGCTGATCTCCTGCAGATCTGGCAAAAATGCTGATGTGAAAGTAACCTTATACTTGCACTACTAAATGTGTTGCATTATACAAAAAGCATATTATGTGAATAACACTATTTTTACACCCATGTTATTAAATGCATAGTTCAAAAACATTTTACTGCAAACATTATATTGTTATATATGAGTTAGTAAACATATTTCTTGTGAAAACCCTCTTCTGGTGGTAGCATATAACTCTTCAATCAGTTCTTTTTCATAATAAGATTTTTCCCCGGTGATAGCCTCAAACTGTTCAATCAGCACCTTTTCATAATAAGATAGCCGGAAACTGTCTAATCCGTGCTTCTTCATACAGGAAAGTTAATTTGCATACCTTTGGGTTAATGAAAAAGATATTCTAATTATCTTGTCTTCCAAAAAGAAAAGGACTCTAAGCTGATGCCATTAGAAGTAACATATACTAAGTTGCATATATTTTTATCAGAAGCACAGATTCATTTTGCCTGGACTACAATACTCCTCATGCATACTAAGTGGTCTCCCTAATTAGAATGAGCTCCTACCAAGGCACTCAGCTAACTGGGGCAATTGTCTCTTGAGGCACACAGTTTTATCTTCCTTTTGGAAAGAGAACTGACTTGAATGATACAATTTGCTAACGGGAAACCACTGTGTAGCATGAGGACGAGTGATGGCATAACAATCACTCTTCCCCATGCTGCAGAGGAGATTGCTGAATTTAGTAGCAGCAGTCTCCTCCGCTAACGAGCAGTCAATTGCCGGGAACCAATGCTTCCCTCACGAGAATCGTCTCCCTGATCAGGGTGTCTAATACACCCTTTAGTGAGCAGAATTTCCTGTTTTCTTTATATGCATTCTATGGGAGACATGATACCATCTATTTTCCACACAGTAGCTCAGAGAGAACTGACAAGTACAGATGGAGTCTGCAGAGAGGACACTGCTACAAAATGTCAGATACAAGTCATATACACATATACATCAAGTGCGCATAAATGGTAATTTATTCAGAAATATCTCCTTAAAGTGTAGGTACTCTTTAAGACTCTAGAGAAAATACTTTTGGAGTCCTTAGCAAGAATTTTACAAATAGAATATATTCCATAATTCTCTGACTCTATATAATTTTTGCTCTACAACTTAGCTAATACTAACATTTCACATCTCTTTTTGTACAGTAAGTTTAAAGTTAAAAAGGAAATTAATTAGAGATGAGCGAGCATACTCGTCCGAGCTTGGTGCTCGTTCGAGTATTACGGTACTCGTAAGTGCTCGCTGCTCAGACGAGTATCTCGCCATGCTCGAGGAAATGGCAACTTCCGCATCGTGCATTTTTGGCGCCTATAAACTCAGCCAATCACAAGCCAGGAGACTCTGCGGTACACCGAGCATCACGTGGGGCCCTTACATGTCGATAGCAGGGGTTGGCTGGCCTGATCAGGTGACCCTGGAATATACTAGTGACTGGCCGCGGTGCTCGGCTCAGATGCTGTCTGGATGTCGTTAGGGATAGAGCTGCTGCATTTCAGGGAGAGTGTTAGGGCCTGCATTTAGTTCTCTGTTAGGCAGGAATCACCCACAAAGAACCCAACAGTCCTTCTAAGGGCTACAAGAATTTTTTTTTGTCTCCTGGCTTGGCTGGCTGGCACTAGTAGTGCAGCTATAGCCATATATAACCCCTTTTTTTTATTGCTATATCTCAGTGATACAAATCCATTTCAAACAGCAGTGTGGAACCATTCTGTGTGTCACAGTTCAGTACACTCACTACAATCCGTATTTTCTGTCTAGGTGATACTTTCTGTACGTCACTTAATACAACCAGGTCTTTTGCTCTCATATAGCTTGATCCCAAAAATCTCTGTGCGACATTTGTCTGGGTCGCAGTCAAAATAGCCACCGTCAGCAGGGTGTCAGTTAGCTCTACGATAGTTTCTGCACGTCACGTTCCAAAAAAAACAAAACTAACAAAAAAATATATAAAAAAAATAGTTTTTTGGTTGTTTTAGCTCAGTGATACAAATCCATTTCACACAGCTGCGTGGAACCATTCTGTGTGTCACAGTTCAGTACACTCACTACAATCCGTATTTTCTGTCCAGGTGACACTTTCTGTACGTCACTTAATACAACCAGGTCTTTTGCTCTCATATAGCTTGATCCCAAAAATCTCTGTGCGACATTTGTCTGGGTCGCAGTCAAAATAGCCACCGTCAGCAGGGTGTCAGTTAGCTCTACGATAGTTTCTGCACGTCACGTTCCAAAAAAAACAAAACTAACAAAAAAAATATTAAAAAAATAGTTTTTTAGTTGTTTTAGCTCAGTGATACAAATCCATTTCACACAGCTGTGTGGAACCATTCTGTGTGTCACAGTTCAGTACACTCACTACAATCCGTATTTTCTGTCCAGGTGACACTTTCTGTACGTCACTTAATACAACCAGGTCTTTTGCTCTCATATAGCTTGATCCCAAAAATCTCTGTGCGACATTTGTCTGGGTCGCAGTCAAAATAGCCACCGTCAGCAGGGTGTCAGTTAGCTCTACGATAGTTTCTGCACGTCACGTTACAAAAAAAACAAAACTAACAAAAAAATATAAAAAAAAAATAGTTTTTTGGTTGTTTTAGCTCAGTGATACAAATCCATTTCACACAGCTGCGTGGAACCATTCTGTGTGTCATAGTTCAGTACACTCACTACAATCCGTATTTTCTGTCCAGGTGACACTTTCTGTACGTCACTTAATACAACCAGGTCTTTTGCTCTCATATTGTCACCATCCAGCAGGATTCTGATGTGGCTGCTACTAGGAGAACTATGGTACGTGGTGCAGCTAGTCAGGTGAATAAGGTTCCAGGTGCTGTGGTTAATCAGGACTTGGCTGCTGGAGCTCCTGGGATAGGTTCTGAAGTCTGTCAGTCATGGGCTTCTCGTCTCAGGGTCCGGTCGCAGGCCTTAAGCAGCTGAGAGCAGCTCAGATCTTTGCTAGTGGTTGTTTGTCTGTGTGCAGCATCACACAAGCTTCGTTTGGATTTGTATTTGTACTTGGATTTTCGGACTGTGACCTCGACTTTGATTTTTGGATTCTCCTCCGGCTTTTGACATGATTTCTTGTTACTGACCTGGACCGCTTGACCTGTTTTTGCCTGACGATTTTTGTGTACCTTTGTGTTGTTTGCAGCTCGTCTGTCTCGTATGTCCCCAGTGTTTGACTGGGTTCACCTACGATTCATTCCCTGCTTATCTCTTAGGTTTTGTTCTTTTTGTTAGTTTACTGCCTTTTTCTGTCATATCTGTTTTTCCCTTCCTCGTCTTATTCTGTGTACTGAGATAGGAAGGGACCGGGTCCTAGTTGTCGATTCACGAATTTAGCGTGTTTAGGCAAAAGTCAGGCACAGAGGTGGGTTCAAGCTCAGGGTTCTCACTCATCTTTCCCTGTCCTGACAGTACCACTAGCCAGACATTATGAGCAGTCCCTCTGCTCCACCAACCATGGCCTCAGTGGTGGAGCACGTACAAGGGGTTACTCAAATGGTTCAGCAATTGTCTGAACGTTTGACGGTCCAGGAGTCCCGTCATGGTCATCTCGTTCAGGCACCTGAACTATTTTTCCCTGAGCCTCCTGTGGATCTTCCTGAGAGATTTTCCAGAGACAGGAAAAAATTCCAGGCCTTTAAGGAAGATTTTCTTTTATATTTTGAATTAAGGCCTAGAACTTCTGGTTCCGAGGAACAAAGAGTTAAACTTATAATGTCCCGGCTTCAGGGCGCACCTTGCTCTTGGGCATTTGCTTTGTCACCTCAGGCACCAGAACGTTCCTCGGTATCTCAATTTTTTGCTGCTTTGGGAGCCCTGTACGAGGAACCTGACAGTTATACTGTTGCCATCAGAAAACTGACTAGCTTACGACAGGGCAGAATGCCAGTTGAGGATTACTGTTCTGAGTTTAGGCAGTGGGTGGTGGCTTCCAAGTGGAATGATAGTGCATTGACTTATCAATTTAATTTGGGTCTTTCTGAGAGTCTTAAAGACATGTTAGTAAGTTTCCCAGAACCTGAATCCTTACAGGAGGCCATGACTCTTGCTATACGTTTGGACAGGAGGTTACGTGACAGACAGCAACAAAAAAAATTTTTTTCACGTGACTCTAGTACTCCAGCTAAGACCGTAGTTCCATCTTTGTCAGTCTCTGCGGTTACTCCGGAGGAACCTATGCTGCTGGGGTCTACACTCAATCCCTCAGACAGGAGATTGTTCCGCAGGAAGAAAGGTCTATGCTTCTACTGTGGAGGAGCTGATCATTTAATCGCCAACTGTCCAGTTCTGCCCAAAGCAGGAAAACTTCTAGGCCTAGGTGGTGATCCGGGAAGCCACCTAGGCCATCAGGTATTTTCCATGAATACCGGAAAGATAATTTTGCCAGTAGGAATTGAATTTAAGTTGAAAACCAGTTCCGGGTTTGCTTTTGTTGATTCTGGGGCAGCAGCTAATTTTATTTCTGCTGAGTTTCTTCGTTCTCACAAAATTCCACAATTGTCTCTCTCAAAGCCTTTGAGAGTGACCGCTGTGGACACTACTCCCCTGGCCAAGGGAAAAATTTTATTTTGTACCCCTGAATTGTTCCTTTCTGTGGGGGCTTGTAATAAAGAGTTAATTGTTTTTTTTGTTATGGAAAACTTACCTGTTGATGTTATATTAGGTATGCCATGGCTTCAGATCCATAATCCTGTTTTTGACTGGCTCAGAGGGGAATTGGTTAGTTGGGGTCATTTCTGTTTTGGCAAATGTCTAAATTTAGTTTGTGCTAATGTTGATGTTTCTGAACCAACTATTCCTCCCTGTTTACAGGATTTTTGTAGGATTTTTTCTAAAGAAGCGTCAGGAGGATTACCTCCCCATCGCTCCTTTGATTGCGCCATTGATCTCCTCCCTGGTGTTAAATTCCCTAAAGGCAGAAATTATAATCTCTCTACCCCTGAGCGGGAGGCTATGAGGGATTATATTTCTGAAAGTCTGCAAAAGGGACATATTAGGCCATCTAAGTCTCCCCTGGGTGCTGGTTTCTTCTTTGTTTCAAAGAAAGATGGTGGACTACGGCCTTGTATTGACTACAGGGAATTGAATAACATTACGGTTAAGAATTGTTACCCTCTACCACTCATCCCAGATCTTTTCAATCAGATTCAGGGTGCCCAGTGGTTAACTAAGTTGGATCTTCGTGGGGCGTATAATTTGATTCGTATTAAGGATGGTGATGAGTAGAAGACAGCATTTAACACCACAGAGGGACATTTCGAATATTTGGTGATGCCGTTTGGTCTGACTAATGCTCCGGCAGTGTTTCAGGATTTTATGAATGACATACTACGAGAATACGTTGGCAAATTTGTAGTAGTATATTTAGATGACATTTTGATTTTTTTTCCAAGAACCATGAAGAACATATTAAACATGTAAGATCTGTTTTTCAGACCCTCTCCGATAATTCATTGTTTGTTAAACTTGAAAAATGTATTTTTGAGGTTCAAGAGGTTACTTTTCTAGGTTATTTCATAACCCCCAATTCCATCCAGATGGATGCTTCTAAGGTCAGGGCCATTTCTGAGTGGGTGAGGCCTAGCTCCTTGAAAGCTCTCCAGAGGTTTTTAGGCTTTGCTAACTACTATCGGAAATATATTAAGAATTTTTCCATCATTGCTAAACCTCTCACTGACTTAACTAGAAAGGGCTCTAACCTTCAACATTGGGACTCTGTGGCCATTCAGGCCTTTGAGATTTTAAAAAAATCCTTTGTTTCTGCTCCTATTTTAGTACAACCCAATTTTGAGGAGCCATTTATAGTTGAAGTTGATGCTTCTGAGGTCGGAGCAGTTGCTGTCCTTTCCCAGGGAACATCTGCCTTGACTCATTTGCGTCCTATAGCCTTTTTCTCTAGAAAGTTCTCCTCAACAGAGAAAAATTATGATGTAGGCAACAGAGAACTTTTGGCCATCAAGTGGGCCTTCAAAGAATGGAGACACTTTCTGGAGTGAGCAAGGCATAAGATCACTGTTATCACTGACCATAAAAATTTAGTCTACCTTGAATCTGCTAAGAGACTCAATCCTCGTCAGGCTCGTTGGGCATTGTTCTTTACACGTTTTAATTTTGTTATTACTTATCACCCAGGTTCTAAGAATGTGAAGGCTGATGCCTTATCTAGAAGTTTTTGTGCTCTCCAACCCTCAGAAATAGACCCAGAACCTATTTTGCAGGAAGGTGTAGTTGTATCTGCGTTATCTATGGATTTGTTTTCTCAGATACAAAGTCTTCAAAATTTGGCTCCTCCTGACCTTTCCCCTAACAAACTGTATGTACCTCATCAATTTCGTCTTCGATTATTGCAGGAATCCTATGATTCTCTTCTGGCAGGTCACCCAGGTATTAGAGTCACAAACCACTTCTCAGGTTGCTGCTGACCTCGTTCCCGATGCCCAAGTTTTCCAACTGTCGCAGTCTGTGGGTGATGATGATGATGATGACAATGTTGAGTTAGTGGAAGAAGTTTGTAAAGAGGTGTCGGACGATGAGGAGACACGGTTGTCAGACAGTGGTGAAGTTGTTGTCAGGGCAGGAAGTCCAAGGGGGGAGCAGACTGAGGAATCGGAGGATGACGAGGTGACTGACCCAAGCTGGGTTGATAAGCCGAGTGAAGACAGTGCTTCTGAGGCGAAGGCGAGTGCTGCACCAGAACAGGTTGGAAGAGGCAGTGGTGTGGCCAGAGGGAGAAGCAGGGCCAGAGCTGGTGCATCAGCAGCAACTGTTTCACGTAGTGAAGCTCCCGTGGCGAGGCCTAGATGTTTGAAAGTCTGGAGGTTCTTTAAAGAAAGTGAGGATGACCGACGGACTGTGGTGTGCAACCTGTGCCACACCAGGATCAGCAGGGATGCCACCACTACTAGCCTAACCACCACCAGCATGCGCAGGCATATGAGTGCTAAACACCCCACTCAATGGAACCAAGGCCGTTCACCACCTCCTGCGTCTTTGTCCTGTGTCACTCGCTGCCTCTGCTAGTCAACCGCCTGCCCAGGACCCCGGCACGAGCGCCTCCCGCCGGAAAACTACACCTTCGCCTCCACGATCCTCCACAGTGTCCACCAATGTGTCCCAGCGCAGCGTTCAGCTGTCTTTACAGCAGACGCTGGAGCGCAAGAGGAAATACAGTTCCACCCACCCAGAATGCCCAAGCCCTCAACGTCCACATCTTCCAAATTGCTGAGCCTGGAGATGCTGCCCTATAGGCTGGTAGAGACCGAGGCCCTTTCGCATCTCATGGCGGTGGCTGCCCCTCGGTATTCGGTCCCCAGCCGCCACTATTTTTCCCAATGTGCCGTCCCAGCCCTACACCAGCACATGTCACAGAACATCATCCGTGCCCTGACTAACGCTGTTTCTGAGAAGGTCCACCTAACCACGGACATGTGGACAAGTGCTGCCGGCAGGGACACTATATCTCACTGACGGCACATTGGGTTAACTTGGTGGAGGCTGGGACCGAGACTGACCCTGGGGCCGCTCATGTACTGCCCACACCGAGGATTGCAGGGCCTACCTCAGTCACGGTCTCTCAGACGTACTATGCCTCCTCCTCCGACCCCCTCCTCCTCCACCTCCTCCTCCGAATTACCATCCGTGGGCACGGCGCCTTCAGTCGGTAGCTCTAGGCGCAGCAGCAGTGCCATGGGTAAGCGCCAGCAGGCGGTGCTCAAACTGCTGAGCTTAGGTGACAAAAGGCACAACGCCCAAGAGCTGTTACAGGGCATCACGGCGCAGACCGATGTGTGGCTGGCACCGCTGAACCTCAAGCCAGGCATGGTTGTGTGTGACAACGGGCGTAACCTGGTGGCGGCTCTGCAACTCGGCAGACTGACACATGTGCCATGCCTGGCCCACGTGTTCGATCTAATAGTTCAGCGGTTCCTCAAGACATACCCCAATCTGTCTGATTTGCTCTCCAAGGTGCGCCGCATCTGTGCACATTTCCACAAGTCGACCACAGATGCTGCCACTCTCAGGGCAGCGCAGCGCCACCTACAACTGCTGGCTCACCGACTGTTGTGCGACGTGCCCACGAGATGGAATTCGACATTAAACATGTTATCCAGAGTTTACCAGCAGCGCAGAGCGATTGTAGACTGCCAGATGTCAACTTCCACCAGAACTGGTAGTCAGGTCAGTCAGATTCCTCAAGTCTACAATGAGGAGTGGATGTCTGATATCTGCCAGGTGTTGAGCAACTTTGAGGAGTCAACACAGATGGTCAGCGGCGATGCCGCCATTATCAGCCTCACCATCCCGCTGCTTTGCCTGTTGAAAAACTCACTGCTCAGCATCAAGTCGGATGCTTTGCGCTTGTCACAAGAGACGGTGGAGGAAGATACGTCGCTTGATAGCTAGAGCACCCTCTGGTCTTTTTCTCAGCGCGTATCGGAGGAGGGGGATGAGGAGGAAG
>ONZH01011776.1:0-26617 GCA_900303285.1 Rhinella marina | reverse complement strand
CGCCAGCCCCCGCAGCTGTTTAATGGCAGGCTCAGTAGCTGTTAGTGAGAGCTCCTGAGCCACTTATTTCGTTACCTTCGTTTTATAAGATGCAGCGACTTTTTCCCTCCATTTTGGAGGGGAAAAAAGTGCGTCTTATAAAACGAAAAATACGGTAACTTCCGAAACAAAGTTAGTAACTAGGTGAACCTGAAGGTGTTGCAGAGTATGGTTGCTGGGTGCACAGAGTCAGTTTAGATCAGACATTGTGGAGTAACAGGAGCTGGGTTTATTGGAACATGCATGCAATAACTGAAGGTCACCTTACATGGTGAGTGGCACAGACAGGAAAAAGAAATCAGTGAGTTCACATCAATGTACAGGAAACACATTATAGAAATGCAGAGACTACAAGTTAGCATTAGTAACAGCGACATCTAATGTCACAACAATAAACTGCAGTCAATCTAGCAGAAGTCACTTTAGCAATAGACTAAGCAGTAGTTGTTGTATCTCCAACAGAAGGGAGATTTAGTGTAGTGAGGTTATCATCCTTGGTAATCTAGGATAGTCAGGATTACATTCTTGATCATCTATGGTAATAAAAGTAAAATCATTTGTCATGTAGAGTAATGAAGATAGTATCCTTGACTATTTTGGGTAAAGGTAAGATCCTTGATCATTTAGGGTAGTAAAGGCAGCATTCCTGGTCATCTAGGGTAGTGAGGGTAACATCCTTGATCATCTAGGGTCGTGAAGATAAGATCACTGGTCATTTAGGCTGGGTTTACACAGGGCGACACAGCGTCCAATTGTCGTGAAGGAAGTGTTCACGACAGTTGGATGCTTGTTCAGTAAAGTGTTCTCCTTCACTGTATGAGGACGGGGGTTACTATAGCAATCCCTCGTCCTCATACAGAATCATGGCTTCTGGGCAGCAGATCACTGTTTAGACCACACGATTTGCTACCCAGAAGCCGTGATCGGTGGTACCTGCATGAGAGACAGGATCACCTGATGAATGAGTGTTTCACTCGTTCATCAAGAGCAGTCATCAAGAGCAGAGAGACAGCAGAGCCCATAGGTGTAACAGTAACGCCCCCGTTGCTCCTAGGGCAACAGAAGAGCCTCATATATATACTGCAGAGAGATGTCACTGATCACTTATGATTTGTGATTTTATTGATGAGGATCCGCATAATCCAATGTACTCTACTGATGCTTACACCGTAAGTCAATGGTAGGATGAACCTGTGGCCAACAGATCCAGGTTTCTAATATTGTATTTGTCCCGATACTTCCACTGTCTACCTGTGAAGTGACCTCCTTGAAAAGAGTACCCCCACCCAGCCATGGCTTTCCACTGTTAAAGGAGTTGGCCGCTTTCTGGTTGCCTTTGACCAATGTGTTTGTAAGATGATTATATTGCACTTACTAATATAGCCCTTGTTTACAAAGTCTTTTGTGCTGTCTACACAGGTTTTGTCCATAAGATGGCCACTGACGGAGGGTTATGTGACCATTCAAATACACTGCACCTGCCATCTGCACTTGCACTGTTGGAAGTTTAGTGCAGGTGCGTTGTTTTGGAATGGAGGAGACATCACAAAGATGTAATTTTCCTGGTCACATTGAGTCGCCTCTGCTTTGTTTACTTGGTGGCAGGTTGACTGGTCTGGTTTAACTTCAGGTCTTTGGCTATCTACCCCCTAGGCCCTGGTCTCTAATCTTTGCCATATCTAAGCGGCACCATTAAAGGAGTTTTCTGGGAGTTTTATACTGATGACTTATCCTTTGTATAGGTTATCAGTATCTGATCTGTGGGAGTCCAACACCCAGAACCCCCGCTGGTCAGCTGTTTTGAGAAGGCAGCGGGGCTCACAGTAGGTTTCAGGTTTCAGGTTTTCCTAGGCCAGTGACGTCACGTTCATCATTCACATGGCCTAGAAGCGGCTCAATGTAACACCAAGCACAGCCGCATTACAATGTATGGTTCTGTGCTTGGTGAGCTACGAGAAGGTAGTAGTGCTCATAGGAACACTGATCAGCAGGGGTCCTGGGTGTTGGACCCCCACCGATCAGATACTCCTCAACCAAAAAGCAATTGGTAGGGCAGGAAGGCTATAGTTCTGTGCTCTACCACAGAGTTCAACTGTATTGGCGTCCTGGTGGGCACTGATATAGTTGAGTGTGGGGCTCATGGGTACTGCCATGTGATTGGCCAGCATCCCCTTCCACCACCGCTAGCTACGACTCTGCAGCAGATCTAGGTAACAGAGGAGTATCCTTTTGCAGGGCCCCCTCGGTGATGCCAATAGGATAGGGGACAAAAAACAGATTGTGGGGGTCTGACTACTGGGACCCACCATGATCCCAAGAACAACGAGTCCCTTCTTTGAATGGCGCGACAGTGCACATGTTGGTCCATCCTCTTCTATGGGGCTGACATAGACTACCACTTCATTCAAAGAGGAGACACAGGGACCCTTCATTTTTGGGATAATGGGAGTTCCAGTGGTTGGACCCCCCTCCCGACACCTGCTACTTAGGAACTATCATGTGTACAGATCATAAATACCATCCTGTTGATAGATGATAACTTTCGTGGGATAACCCCTTTAAACCAGTAGATTGCAAGGACAGTTTTTACATGGTTCTTGGAGTGGAAAGCGCACCAAAAACTCTGTATAAAAACACACAGTGTAAACAATGCCTTTAAAAAAAATAAAAAAAAATACACATATGTTATAGACATGTTTATTTAAAACATATGAAATAAATGGAGTGAATTTGGTATATTTTTGAAGTGTGGGAGGAAACCGGAGTACCCGGAGAAAAGCAAGCACACGGAGAACATACAAACTGCATGCAGACGTTGTCCTTGGTTAGATTGCTGAACCAGGAATGAAGTGCTGCAAGGCACCAGTGATAATCACTGAGCCACCGTCCTGCTCATGATCTTGAGAATAAAACTCTCCAGAGGACTCTTCTTGGTTTTCTCTGGTCAGCGATGGGCCGTAGAATCCAGCAAAGGATGAATGTGAAGTATCCAAGGTGGAACTCTTCAGAGGTCTCAGGAAGGAATTTGGCATCAGGGGGATCTTTGAGTATACTGGTCTCTGTGCTGATGTTTTTTGGATCCATGGTGAAGGAGAAGTAGAAGATTGGATGCAGGGGCGTAGCTATAGGGGGTGCAGAGGTAGCAGTCGCTACCGGGCCCAGGAGCCTGAGGGGGCCCAAAGACCCTTGTACCGCATAAGAAGACACACAGAGCACTAAGGGAAAGGGGGCCCAAGCTGAACTCTTGCACCAGGGCCCATGAGCCTTTAGCTCAGACCTCACTGTTACCTCACCAACACTACTTTGTAGAATCTGGGTGACAATGATTTTACCTGTGTCTTCTGCACCACAGATCTTGGTTCCTACAAGTGCATCTCAATAAATTAGAATATCATCAAAAAGTAGTTTTTTTCCAGTAATCCAATTCAAAAAGTGACCCCCATATATTATATAGAGTCATTACAAACAGAGTGAACTTTTTCAAGTGTTTCTTTCTGTTAATATTGATGATCATGGCTTATAGCCAAGGAAAGCCCAAAAGTCATTATCTCAGAAAGTTAGAATATTATATTAGACCAACTGTAATTTTTTTTTTTAAAGACAGAAATGTTGGCCAAATGACAGTCTGTCCAGTAAATGCACTCGATACTTGGTTGGGGCTCCTTTTGCATGAATGACTGCATCAATGGCATGGAGGGGATCAGCCTGTGGACCTGCAGAGGTGTTAAGGAAGCCCAGGTTGCTTTGACAGCGGCCTTCAGCTTGTCTGCATTGTTGGGTCTGGTGTCTCTCATCTTCCTCTAGACAATCTATGGGGTTAAGGTCAGGCCAGTTTGCTGGCCAATCAAGCCCAGTGATACTGTGGTTATTACGCCAGGTACTGATACTTTTGGCAGTGTGGACATGTGCCAAGTCCTGCTGGAAAATAAAAATTCCATCTCCAAAAAGCTTGTCGGCAGAGGGAAGCATGAAGTGCTCTAAAATTACCTGGTAGACGGCTGCACTGACTTTGGTCTTCATAAAACACAGTGGACCTACACCAGCAGATGACATGACTCCCCAAACCATCACTGATTGTGGAAACTTCACACTAGACCTCAAGCAGCTTGGACTGAGGCCTCTCCACTCTTCCTCCAGGCTCTGGGACCTTGATTTCCAAATGAAATGCAAAATGTATTTTCATCTGAGAACCTTTGACCACTGAGAACAGTCCAGTTCTTTTTCTCCTTGGCCCAGGTAAGACACTTCTGGCGTTGTCTATTGGTCATGAGTGGCTTGACACATGGAATGCGACACTTGTAGGCCATGTCCTGGATACATCTGTGTGCGGTGGCTCTTGAAGCAGCAGTCCACTCCTTGTGAATCTCCCCCAAATTTAGGAAAGGCCTTTTCCTTAACAATCCTATCAATGCTGCGGTTCTCCCTGTTGCTTGTGCACCTTTTTCTACCACCCTTTTTCCTTCCACTCAACTTTTCATTAATATGCTTTGATCCAGCTCTCTGTGAACAGCCAGCTTCTTTAGCAATGACTAGTGTTGATCGAGCACCTGTGTGCTCGTATGCTCGGATGCTCTTGAGCTTGAGCACCCCCTAGTGCTCGGCCTAGCACCCGAGCATAATGTAAGTCAATGGGAGTAAACCAGGCACCCCCACTCGGAAGAGGGTGCCTGGTTTGTAGTGGTCCCCCATAAAAATAAAAAAAATGTGGCCAGGTATCGCACCGCTCTTATAACCGCTCCACTGTCACTGCCTCCGCCCGCCCTCCTCTTAACTTGCGTCCTCCGTCTGTTCCAGGCTCTTGCCGAGCCGGCGCATGCGCACTGCATTGCCCATTGTGGGCACAGTATCTGCGAAGCCACTGCGCATGCGCCGGCTGGGGAGAGACTGGAACAGACGGAGGACGCAAGTGAAGAGGAGGGCGGGCGGAGGCTGTGACAGTGGCGGGGAGAGCGTGAAAAAAAGCAGAAGAGCCTGGGCTCCACAGTGGTGAGTTCCGCCTCCGGGCACTTCTAATTAGGGTGAGGGGACTTGAGCAGAGCACTGAGTGTACCCGAGCGCTGGCAATGACCTTTTGTGGCTTACCCTCCTTGTGGAGTGTGTCAATGACAGCCTTCTGGACATCTGTCAAGTCAGCAGTCTTCCCCATGATTGTGTCGCCTACTGAACCAGACTAATGGACCTTTTTAGAGGCTTAGGAAGCCTTTTTCAGGTGTTTTGGGTTAATTATTCTAATTTTCTGAGATAATGACTTTTGGGTTTTCCTTGGCTATAAGCCATAATCATCAACATTAACACAAATAAACACTTGAAAAAGTTCACTCTGTTTGTAATGACTCTATATAATATATATGTTTCACTTTTTGAACTGAATTACTGAAAAAATAATTTTTTTGATGATATTCTAACTTATTGAGATGCACTTGTAAATCCTCCTATTTCTTTAAAAGCAATGGACACTACAGAGAGGGAAATGTGGATTTTCCCGAATCCAGTATGCGATGCAAGGCAGATGAACCGGAGTGAAAATGGCAGAACGGTGACTTGCTCTTCAATCTCATAGTCCTCCATGCAGATGGTTCAGGACCGGTGCTCATCACTACCGGAAAAGTTTCAAGATGGGAGTCTCTGAATCTGTCTGGCCCTTCTGCCCACGTCACGTGACCCACCAGCCTGGCCTATTTAAACAGGCAACCTGCTGGCTACAGGTTGCCTGTGATTGGTCTTTATAGCTCCCCAGCGTTCTACTGCATTGCGACTTCTGTTTATTGACATCGGCTTGAATTTGACTTCATCCTTGTGATACCCCTTGTACTTACGTGGCCTCCTGGCTTCAGGCCTCGGCTTGTATTTGAATCCAATCTTGTGTTTTCCTTTTGTTCTGACGTGACCTCCTGGCTCTTGACCTCGGCTTGATAACATTTTCGTGTCTGTGTTTTCTGTCTTAGTCTGTTGTTTTCTCCCGTTGTTCCCCTCCCTGCAAGGCCCTGCACGTACATAAGCTAGGGACCGCCGTCCAGTTGCGCCCCGTTGGTTAGGATGGACCACGCAAGTAGGTAGGGAAAGTGGTGTGGGCGGAGCTCAGGGCTGCACCGTTCCCTATCATACATGACAATATGAGACCTAATCATCGCACTTCGACTTATTATCACTATGGTATTAGGCGTCTGTACTGTTATTGGTCACTGAGCGGTAGATTAGTTAGGCATTAGTCAAAGGTGTCCCACTGAAGTTTAGAGAAAGCCAAAAAAGAAACGAGAGAAGACTACAGACATGACAAACATAGAGACACTAGGGGTTGGGATAGATATGGGGGGGAATCTATTCCACTAAGAAGCCGGTATCATACTTATCTGGTAAGCCAATAGCAATCCCACACATCCCAGATAGAATAAAAGAGGTCTACCCTGAAAGTTCAATAAGGAGGATGGTTCCTAGCAAATAGTGGATTCTGCAGGGAGGAAGATGAAGCCGATTTTCGCTTCTGTTGCACCAGGGTCCAGACACAAGGTGGCGAAGATAGAGGAGGATCCACTTTCCAATCAGATATATTTGGCACTGGGATGTCCAGGGCTTCACAAAAGGACTGAAGGTCCGAGAAGGAGAGGAGGGTTGCCACTCGCACCTAGTGGCACACTGATAAGGCAAACGGGAAACCCCATCTGTAGGCAATCTGGCGACCACGGAGCAGTGTCAGTAATGGTTGCATGTGCCTCCTTTTTTGTAGGGTGATCCAGGAGAGGTCAGGAAATAGCTGCCATCAAATTCAAAGTTGCGGAGTGACTGGGCCTTTGCCATGATGGATTACTTGAGTGCGTAATCACGCACACAGCGTTTATGTTACGGGGAGTGAGCGTGCCGCCAGTCTCCCACCTCTGTACAGGAGCAAGGACGCAGTCAGCTTCCTCGTCTCCATGACAACGGGGGCGGGGAGAACCCGGCACGCACTCAGCCTCAGTGCGGCCGGCGGTCTCCCCATCCCCTAGGCAACGAGCAGAGTTAGCCAGCGCTGAGCTGTATTATTTCTGTGACCTACCTGGGGGCCTATTTAAACAGGTAACCTGCTGACCATTACCTGCGATTGGATTACTGCTGCGACTTGGGTGTTTTGACTTCGGCTTTTGAACTTGACTTCGTCCTCATCTCATCCCCTTGTACTTCATTACCTCTCGGCTTCTGACCTCGGCTCATGTTTTTGACTTTGCTCCTGTTTGTTCCCTTGGTTTGACCTCGGCTTGGCGAACACTCTTATATTGTGTGTTCTGTCTTTTGTGTATTGTTTTCTCCCGTTGTTCCCCCTCCCTGTACGCTCCAGCACGTACCTAGGCTACGGACTACCGTCCAGTTGTACGCCGTTGCCTAGGACGGGCCGTGCAAGTAGGCAGGGTCAGTGGTGGGGTTGAGCTCAGGGCTGCACATATCCCTGAATTGTGACAGTATAACATCCCGAGGGCGGAGGGCAGCATCCCTTGGTTTAAGGGCTCTATGAGCCCTTAAATTCTGGAGGCACTTACACACACCTTTAGATCGACTGCCCACTAATTTGCCCCTTTTGGAGCTCAGTGTGGCAGGTCTCAGTCCCTACCACATAAAACCATCCTACTCTGGCTTCCTTCTACTAACTATAATCCTGCTTTATCACTTGGTTTATCCAAGCAGCCAAGTTACTAATCCCACTCCATTAGAGGTCACCTGACCCCCCCCCCCCTCCGTACAATTGCTCAGTGGAAGGAGAGGGTTGATCAGCGTTTCCAATTGGAAGAGACTTATGGTTGGGAATCCAACACCAGACATCGCTTTCTAAAAACATGGGGCCCATGGATTGCCCACAATAGCTCCTAGATGAGAGGACACATATGCCCTTCAAATACTTAAAGGGGTTATCCAACCCCTGAAATGCCCCCTCCCCCCCCCCCATATGCCCGGGCCCCTCACACACAAATGTACATCTCCCCATGGCGTGGATGAAAACATCCTGAGACTTGGGGGTAGGGGGCAGCCAATAGCAGGTGGTGACGGGAACGAGCCTCCCTAGAGTCACCCGCGATGCTATGGAGGCTCTTTCCCATCACTGCCTGGTGTTGGCTGCCCTCCCCCCGACGTATGTTTTCATCCGTGTGACGGGGTTGCAGCGGTGGCCGTGTAGGCTTCTGAAGTGACGTGGGTGCTGGGGAGCTAGGTAAGTACATTGTGTGTGAGGGACCCGGGCATATGTGGGAGCATTTCAGGGGTTAAAGTGAACCCCAACTACTTGCTGCGCCATTGAGGTGCTATTTCGTACATTGCTGTGACTGTGTAGGCCTTGGTTCTAAGTTACTTTTATGTTTACTTTTTCCCTTTTATATGCCTTCTGGTTATAATCTCCAGGGACATTTCCAGATCTCCACTAGGTCTCGATGTTTTGTATTCTTACTGACGAGACAATACAGATACTAGAGAAGTTTATTACTTTAATTTTGTTTTATTTATGTTTATCTTCTTATATGTTTCTATGTGGCTGTTTAAAGAAGAACTCCCGACAAAAATTTTATTCCATGTCCTGCTAGAAATGTACATGATATAATCTGTAGTGAATGTCATTTTCTTACCAGTGTCTGAATTTTTGACTTATATCATCCTGAAGTTTCTTATCTGTGTCATGTGACCAGCAATTAGACTCACCAACTCACACAGAGACTTATGTGTGGACAGGAAGTCTAATTCTCTATGTATTCCTATGAGACTGAAAGTGAGGCTCCCATAGGAATGAATAGAGCAGTTACTGGCTTCCTGTCCTGGGTCAGTTGGAGGTCAGGGAGTTGGTCACATGACACAGCTACAATAAGAAGAGAGGTTTTTACTCACAGAAACAGTCACTGATAAGAAAATGACAATCACTATAGATTATATCAGGCACCTTTCTAACAGGTCAGAGAATAAAATTTTTTGCGGGAGTTCTTCTTTAAATATGTAATGTGAAGATAATCATATGTTAATGGAAGATGTTATATCTTTATTACTGCTGTAACAAATGTGAAGCTGCTATGTGTTTGTTCGATGTAGAACTTTAATAAATTAAAAAAATGTTCAAAAAATAATAATTACCGCACTCTTATATACTTCTATGCTGTGCGCTGTTGTCACTCCCAGTTTATTGACTTGTCGATAACACCTGGAGATTTAAAAAGGGTCAAAATGACCAATTTGCCATTTTTTCATTGCTTCTCTTACCCAAAAAATGTAATAAAATGTGATCAAAAAGTCACACACACTCCAAAAGGGTATCAATAAAAACTACAGATCGTCCCGCAAAAAATGAGCCCTCACACAGCTCAGTAGATATAACTATAAAAAAAAAAGTATGGGGGTCAGAATTTTTTTTCAAAGTTTAAATTTATTTTTACACTATTCAGACATAAAAACCCGATACATATAGGGTATTGTAATTGTACTGACCCAGAGAATAAAGGGCATAGGTCAGTTTTGCCGCAAACGGAACGCCGTGCGAACAAAACCCGTACAACTGTGGAGGAATTGCGTTTTTTTTTTCCCAATTCAGCCCCATTTGGAATTTTTCTTGCCGTTTCCCACGTAATAACAATGATAATAAAAATGCCCCCAAAGATGTCCATATACAGCGCTGGGATGCTGCATCGTTAGACGTGGCCTCGAAGCATAAACGTACATACAGAAGGCTTGATGCCACAAGAAAGGGGCCGGGCACCATTAGAAATGGGGGGGGGGGGGGGGGGTAAAAGGGGTGGTCTAGTTTCAAAAAAACATTTTGGCAACATGCACCATCCCCTCTCCTGGGGACTGTGGGCCAAAAACTGTGAAATATCATGTAGCCTGTACAAATTAAATACCAGCTAGGCCGGAGTTACCAGGTGGCCACCCTATGACTCTATAAAATGTATAGAGTGCTGGGAGGAGGCTTTTCACAGCCTTCCGTTCCACTGTCACGTGACCTAAAGCTCCGGGGAGCCCATACACTCTAGGGCCCTGCAAAACTGACACAACAAAGAAATTGCCATTTTTGCGACAACGCGTAAACGGTAGGCAACTTTAATCGACTACATCGCCAACCACAATATGGCTGCAGGGTAACCTCCCCCATACGCAGACGCTTACGTGCCTACGTCACCTTTGCGTCAAGCCGTTCTTTTTCCTTCGCCTCGTGTAAGCGGGGGCCTGACGTCACTTCCTGTCTTAGACGGTATTCTAGTAATTCGGGCTTGAGTGCGGACAGGTGAGTGTTGTGTGCGCGCGCGGGTGAGCAGCGGCTGTTCTGCGGGGCGGCGGCCCCGAGTGAAGGGAAGGACAGAGAGGGGTGTAGGGTGTAGTGACCTCCAGGCCTCCGTAACGCTGCCCTGTTATGGCGGGAAAGTGTCTGGCGGGTGTTTAGTTGCAAAGCAGCCTCTATCTGAGGGTAATGAAAACCTGCCCCCCCCCACTATAGATTGAGGCTGCGTGCATGTATTCTGTCAGCCGCTGCTTGTGCTCCGGACCAGGTGCCATGTTGTGAGCAGAGGGAAAATGGCGCAAATGAGAGAAAGAGGCGTCGGGATTATACAGAGGATATGCTGGCTGTTGCCCGTAGTTACCATGTTAAACCCGCGAAAGGCATGATGGGTACTGGAATATGGTTGCTATGGGCAACACCTCATCCCTTTGTGGTAGACTCCCAGAACCAAGGCATAGTCACGTGTGCACAGACCATCCCCCCATCTGTGGAGTGAATGGGTTCTTCCATTGTAATGAGTGCTGTGAAGCTGAATGTCTCTGGGAGGTCTCATTCTAGGAAAGGGGTGTGGCTCTGGGACATCGCATTCTAGTAAGGGGGAGGGTTGCTTTTTACCACATCTCAAAATGCAGACTAGCATTTTAT
Source organism: Rhinella marina (assembly GCA_900303285.1). Taxonomy (NCBI): domain Eukaryota; kingdom Metazoa; phylum Chordata; class Amphibia; order Anura; family Bufonidae; genus Rhinella; species Rhinella marina. The sequence continues at coordinate 15,714 of ONZH01011776.1, read as the reverse complement.
ACGATAGTCTTAAAATTGCATTTATCGCCACTTCTAAATCTATCTTGCTGGTGTAGATTTAGAACATTTTCTACACCTAAAACAGGCTTAGAAAATGATAATTGAGACTGGCCTGTCCACCTCCCTTTTTTTAGACCTGGCATGAGCGGGGAAAAGTTGCAGATTGCGGCACAAATAATATGCGAGGAATAAAGGATAAAAAAAGTATATATTTTGGGTGGAAGCAGTGCATAGTAGTTTTAACCTTTGAGGTGTCGGACTCCCACATGTCGCATGCCGATGACCTATCCAAAAAATAATCGTCAGTCTGTAAAAGTTGGATAACCCCTTTAAGCTAGGGGGCTATGAAGCCGTGACTAAATGTGTGATTACATGTGAACGCACTTATGGGGTGTGTGCCGTAATCTGCAGCGATGGCTTCTGTGACATAGAGAAGACTATTCTTTCGATGCTGGGTATCTTTGAACACAGGAGATTAATGGAACATATGTTTAGGTTTCATAATGGAGACGGAAGACACATGTAGTTCCTAGGTTTACTCAAGGTACAAGATTAGGTTGCCTGGGGGGCGAAATACACAACGGGCTTCCCTGTAGGGAGTCAGAACTGATCATGAAGATGCAGGCTTACCTCAATGACAGGAAATATTTAAAGGGGTTATCCAAGAATTGATAATGATGACCAGGGGCGTAGCTAACGGCTTATGGGCCCTGGTGCAAGATTTCATCTTTGGCCCCCCTTCTTTCAGTACTTTGTGGTCAGGGGCCAGGAAGCACATAGCCTTCATGCTACCTGAGGTAAAAATTGAAACGGCAAACCCCCCCATGCCAAATTCTTGACCTAACCCCTTCCCTCCAGCCATAGATCTAACTTGACCAGCATGCACTTTCTATAATACTGGTGTCTTTTTATGCAGCACTAGGGTCATTGGGGCCCCCTCATGCTCCTGGGCTCTGCAACCCCTATATCTACGCCCCTGATGATGACCTATCCTCAGGATAGGTCGTCATTATCTCATCGGCAGGTGTTCGAGTCCCGGCACCGCCACCGATCAGTTGCTTCAGGGAGCCTTCGCGCTCACACGGGGCTCTTGTGAGCGAGGTAGGCTCCCGGCAGCTTTCCCAGCACTGTGCTGGACATCGTATATGCAGGGATGGCCAACCTGCGGGCCCTCCAGCTGTTGAAAGACTACAACTCCCACCATGCCCTGCTGTAGACAGTGTGGGCATGTTGGGAGTTGTAGTTTTGCAATAGCTGCAGGTCCCCAGCTGTTGTAAAACTGCAACTCCCACCATGCCCCACACTGTCTACAGCAGGGCATGGTGGGAGTTGTAGTTTTTCAACAGCTGGAGGGCCGCAGGTTGGCCATCCCTGGTATAGTGTGTTGTGCTTGGTATTGCATCCCGGGGCCCATTCAGTTGACCAAACGGACGTCGCCTCACAGACTGAGGAGGGGGCTGCAGTGGAGTGTAGCAGCTCCTTCCAACATCTGATTATAGGGTGTCAGGTCATCAATATGTGATCGGTAGTGGTCAGACTCCTATCTTTAGGATAGGTCATCAATATTTAAGTCCAGTAAACACCTTTAATTAATGTATTAATTTTTTTTTTTCAGGATGCCTAAATCAAAGGAACTAGTGTCTTCAAGCTCATCTGGAAGTGATTCTGATAGTGAGGTTGACCAAAAGGTGAGTGTCTATTAGGGGCTGTTCACATGATGTCTTTTTTTTTTTTCCACGATTAACATTTATTGAGGGGAAAAAAAAAATCGATGCACAGCTTAGTATACTCTGCTTCCCCATCCTGTGGAGTCCATTAAACAAGTGTACGCTAAACTGATATATTTTATTACAGTGAATCCTTATGGTGACGGATGCCACAGTATTGCAACCACTTAACGTGTTCGCCGTTAAACTTGGGACAAAAACATATGAACACCGCCTTAGGCCTCTGTCACATTAGCGGCAGCACGGATCCGGCAGGTGGAGGGTGCTGCCGCAGGGACATGTGTGGGGCCGGAGCCGCGCTCCGGCCCCACACGTCACACAGTACATACACACACACACACACACACAAATACACATACATACTTACATGCTCCCAGCAGGTCTCCACAGTACAGGAGCAGGACGGCGCGCACATAGGACGATTCCCCACAGTGCCCTCTGCTGGGCACCGGGTGCAATCGTCCTATGTGTGCGCCGTACTGCGCTGTGGAGACCTGCCGGGAGCATGTAAGTATGTATGTGTATTTGTATGTGTATGTGTGTAGGTGACGGATCCGTCATGAACTCCATTGAAAGTCAATGGAGGACGGATCCGTGCACCATTGTGTCACACCAAACGGATCCGTCCCCATTGACTTTCATTGGAGGTCATTCCGGATCCGTCTTGGTGCGGATGCCTGGACCGCACCAAGACGGATCCGAAGTGGCTGCTGCACTTAAAGGAGCTTGGTGAGCGCTGCAGCCACCTCACGGCGCCATACATTGTACATCAGCTGTGCTTAGTATTGCAGATCAGCCCCGTTCACATGAATGGAGCTGACCTGCGCCTAGGCCATGTGACCGATTTACGGTGACGTCACTGGCCAAGCAAGAGTCCTAAACGCTTACGGATTGCCGCAGCCTCTCTGACCAGCTGATCATTGAAGGTTTCAGAAGGCAGACCACCCTGATCTGATATTGATGACCTATCCTGAAGACAGGCCATCAATATGCAATTCCCGGGGAACCCCTTTGATTTCTAGGGGGAGTGCTGGAGTTGTCAGTACAAATAGAGTACGGTGCTCAGCTATTTCCAGTAGTACTGACTTTTCATACTCAGTAGTTCTCTTTACTGAGGTTAACCAGCTCCCAGACCTAGTATTGAATTAGATTACCAAATCCTCCACCTGTATTGGAGGGGTCCCACGTCACATGCTCTTGCAAAACCTCTGTTGCTTAATTTGCACAGAAATTCTGCAGCGAAGTGCAGAACAATGTTAGTGAATGGAGTTTTATCAAGCTCTGTTCACTCACTGCATAAAATATCACCCCCAAATTATAGGCAAGTGAGGATTTGTAACATGGATTTTGGTTAGGTTTTTTTTACACCCATTCCACAGCACAGTATTTGCATGATGTGTGAAGCTAGCCCATTATATTTTATATATGTTTTGCGCCGAATCTGCACCGAAAAAAACGTGTATTGCAGTTTAGCTAAATCTTACTCACACGTGAGCAAATAACAAGCAGTGTCTCGGAGCCTCAAGTAAAAAAGAAAGGGGGGAGTGTATCCCCCCAAAAAAAAAATAATAGTTAAAAAATTATATATATATTTCGCTTTATAAGACGCACCCCAGATTTTGGAGTAGGAAAATTAGAAAAAAATATTTTTCATCAGATCTCCTATCAGACCCCCCATAAATTTCAGGACATCACATCAGCCCAGTGTGCCCCCATCAGACCTCAGAACAGCCCAGTGTGCCCCGATCAGCCCACCCAGTCCCATAACAATAAAATAAAAAACCTCTTACCTGTCCTGCGGCTCCGCTCCGGGTCCAGCGCTCCTCTGGCTTTTAAGGCCAGCGCTGCACTGTCACCTGACTGCGTGCAGTGTCAGGTCATTGTGCGCGCACTACTTCCTAACTCTGTACGGTCAGGACAGCGGAGCGCCGGAGCGGAGCTGCGGTGCAGGACAGGTAAGCGAGGTTTTTTATTTTATTGTTATGGGACTGGGTGGGCTGATCTGAGGTCTGATGGGGGTGCTGCAGCTAAAACATACAAGTTAGCGCTTCCATAATGGAAGTGCTCACTTGTATTCGCTTTATAAGACGCACCGCAATTTCGCCCTACTTTTGGGGGAAAAAGTGTGTCTTATAAAGCGAAAATACAGTATATACTAAGAATCTGCAGCTTGAATCCTTTGTATGTTCGTGTTGTGTTTGTAATTGTGGACTTGCTGTGGAAAATAATGCTTGGAGCTATAAAAAGTTCAGATTTTTTTTTTATTTTCTTCTGCCACTTTGTCTGGGTTTCATTACAGATTGATGCTTTAAATCCTCTATTTTGTTTTTAGGCAAAGAGAAAAAAGCAGCCCCCACCAGAGAAGGAGAAGCCAGCAAAGAAGCAGAAGTCCGGAGAGAGCTCCAAAGGCTCTGCCTCCGCTAAACAGAGCAGTAGCAGCCAGGAGGACAACATGTTCCAGGTATGTTCCCTTGCTGTGTGAACGCAAAGAATTGAAATTGTGTGTAACATATTAGATGACATACACATGCATGTTCGGCTGAGTTCTTGCAGGAGATAAACCATTGCAATAGTCGAGTAAGCTCTATATCAGGGCTGGCCAACCTGCGGCTCTCCAGCTGTTGCAAAACTACAACTCCCAGCATGCCCAGTCTGCCTACAGCAGGGCATGGTGGGAGTTGTAGTTTTACAACAGCTGGAGAGCCTCAGGTTGGCCAGCCCTGCTCTCTATGCACTAGACATTGGAGTTGAGGCCGGCCTGTTCATGTGAATTAGCCATGCTGCAGGTGACCAGTGTGCTGCTGTGCGGTGAGAAACTGAAGGGGCGACCGCTGTAAATCAGCATGGCGGGCCCTTCATTCTCAGGGTCAGTGGGTGAGGGGTCCCAGAGATCAATGAGAGATGGCATATTATAGATCTTAAAAACTCTACTTATAGATGTCTATGAACAGTTTTTTTTTTTGGTTTTTTTTTTCAGATCGGAAAAATGCGGTACGTTAGTGTTCGTGACTTCAAAGGAAAAGTGCTGATTGACATCAGGGAATATTTTATGGACAACCAAGGAGAAATGAAGCCTGGAAGAAAAGGTAAGGCTTACACCAATGCCACCGTGATTGGGGCTGCAGGGCAACATTTGATTTTGGTAAGATACTGCATTAGGGCTCCTGCGCATTTTTAGTCTGCATACAATCCGCTTTTTTTTGGATGCGGACCCATTCACCTCAATTGGGCTGCAAAAGATGCCGACAGCAAACTTGTGTCCGTTCCGTGGCATCTGCAAAATGCAGAACTCTCACAGCCGGTATCCAAGTTTTGCAAATACGCAATTTGTGGACCACAAAACAGACTACGGTCCTGTGCATGAGCCCTTACTGTTGACTTCAGTGTCTCTCTACGGGGGGAGTTGTGATCGGGTTGAGATTCTTGTGGTCACTACAAGCCCTGGGTGGTGGGTGTGTTTCTTTTCTTGGGTACCACACGCTAGGAGACTTACCTTTATAAAGGATCCAATCCTGAAATACCCCTTTCAGTGTTATGACCCATGAGCTTTGTTTGTATGATGCTCTGTCCAGCGCAGCCCGATAAATCGTTGTGTTTTACAGGCATCTCCTTGAACCCTGAACAATGGAACCAGCTGAAGGAACAGATGTCGGACATTGACGATGCAATAAGAAAACTGTAACCCTCCATCCACTGGCAGAGAAGCCTCCTTGTTCTAGTTTTAAGCACTCTTTTTACATTTGCAACTTTTCGTTTTCTACTTTGTTTTACAAATTATTATTCTTTTTGGATTGCAACATGATTTGTATGATGACGCATTTTTATGTGCATTAAAACAAGGCCTATTTGAAATGCAGTTTGAGCCTCAATTTACAACTGGAGAAAAGAGACCCTCCTGCCGCTGCTTATCCAATGTGTGTTCCCGTAGAGTTGTGCATCACGTTATTTATATGAATTCCTGTAGGAAATTTCATTACTGTTACAATGGAGCGAAAGGTTCTCGGCCTAGGCCAGAAATTGATGATCATGTCCTTATTTTGTAGTGAATGTTTGAAATTTTTTTTTCCTTTAGAAATTGTTTTGTAAAATCTTGACAATTCAATAAAAGCCAGTACCAATACAATGAACGTAACCTAGATGAGATGCGTCTTAAACCTGTGACTTCTGAGAGACATTGGCCTTTGTCGAAAGGTGGGTGTCGCAAATCACCCTCATTGCTCACTTATTATATAAATCAGTGATGCTCAACCTGCGTCCCTCCAGCTGTTGCCAAACTACAACTCCCAGCATGCCCGGACAGCCTACATCACGGAATGATGGGAGTTGTAGTTTTACAACAGCTGGAGGGCCGCAGGTTGAGCATGCCTGTTATAAATGAATTGTCTAGGATTAAAAAAATGGTTGGTTTCTTCTAAAAAGAAAGAAAAACTGCATCTGTCCAGAGCTCAGCTGCAATACTTACCAGATACTACCCAAGGACAAGCAGCCATGTTTTTTTTTTTTTTTTTTTTTTTTTTTTTTTTTTTTAATATATCTGGCAGTACTTTTTAACATGAATATTTGGCTTGGCCAAGTGCTCATTAATTCAATGGGGATGAGATCTTGCATGTAAATATCAAACCTGCTTTAGGTTACTTTCACATTAGCGTTTACATTTTCCGGTATTGAGACCCTATGACGATCTCAATACCGGAAAAAAAAACGATTCCCTTTTGTCAATGGGGACAAAATGTAACTGAACAGAAGGGAGCGCTCCAAAATGTATTCCGTTCTCATACCGGAGAGCAAACTGCAGCATGCAGTAGTTCTGCATCTATAGATATAATTCAAATGGCTCAAACTTCCTTTTAGGCAGGACAGACACTGGATTTGTGTACGGCAAATCCACAATGTTTTACGGAATCGGCAATGTGGATATTTTAAGAAATCTCATCCACGTACTGCACAGAAAAATCTGCTAGAAATGTACATGATATAATCTGTAGTGAATGTCATTTTCTTACCAGTGTTTGTATTTTTGACTTGTATCATCCTGAAGTTTCTTATCTGTGTCATGTGACCAGCAATTAGACCCACCAACTCACACATAGACTTGTGTGGACAGGAAGTCTAATTCTCTATGTATTCCTATGAGACTGAAAGTGAGGCTCCCATAGGAATGAATAGAGCAGTTACTGGCTTCCTGTCCTGGGTCAGTTGGAGGTCAGGGAGTTGGTCACATGACCCAGCTACAATAAGAAGAGTTTTTTACTCACAAACAGTCACTGATAAGAAAATGACAATCACTACAGATTACATTATGCACCTTTCTAACAGGTCAGAGAATAAAAATTTTTGCGGGAGTTCTTCTTTAATAAGATTCATGCCTGATTGCAACGATAAAATATTAATTTAACGCCATAAAATCAGGGCCTCCTCCCAAATTGTTCAGGCTTAGAAGGTGTCGCTATACTTTAGGTCAAAAACATATATACATGTCCCAGTATAGCTGTGTTATTTGAGTGAATAGGTGCTGTAGGTGGAGTAACTCCTATTCCATATGATAGTTGTATTTGTATGAATAGATGCTGCAACCAGACTAGCTCCTAACTATTACACAAGCACCTAATCGCACTATATCACCTTCAATAGAGACAGATGGGTCACTTTGCAACCTCACAGGCAGGGCTTGTTTCATCCTCTAAACCTGTGGCCCTCCAGCTGATACAAAACTACAACTTCCAGCATGTCTGGACAGTCTATACAGCTATTAAGGCATGCTGGGAGTTGTAGTTTTGCAACAGCTGGAGGGCCGCAGGTTGAGCATCCATGCTCTAAACTATACCCTGGGTTGTGGCAGTATTGTGCCCTCTACACCACAAGGTACGCTGCAGAGGGAACTCTCTTCAGTGCTACCTACTAAGAATAGACCAGGGCTATATTTGCTGCTGTCTGTTCTGCTCCCACACTGGACTAGGCTGGTCTCCCTAATACGTGTTTCACCACGGGTGTGTCCCTGCATTCATCAGGAGAAGCAAGTGGCAAAAAGATTTGTCATCCGGCGCTGTAGTGGAGTCCAGCATTTGATATTAAAATCCTTTCCTTTATTAATCCATGGGGGAAAATTAGTTTAAAAACATCAAAAACTGCTTACAAAATATGGATACTGGCCACGTGCATCCTGCAATTGGCCACATTGTCAAAATGCACATAGACATTGTCTAGTCCGCAAAACTCGATTCCAGTTTCCCCTCATGAGCAGGCTATTAACTCTTTCCACCACTTTAAAATATTCTGTACGCCCTTGGTGAGCTTGCAGGTCGGAGGCAGACCCGTTCACTTCAGCGGGGAAGCAAAAGATACATACGGATAGCGCTCCATAAGTCCATTCCATGCCATCTGCAAAATTATAGAACCTGCCCTATTCTTGTCGCCATTACAGAGCCAGCCGTTCTGCGAAATGCACATGGCCGGTATCCGTGTTTTGCGAATCTGCAATTTGCAGACCCCCTAAGGGAGAGTTCTCATCGCAGTTTCATTTTACGTTCTTCTGATCTGTCAGAAGAACAGGAAAAAAAACAAAACGGATGCTTAAAAAAAAAAAAAAAGATCCTGTCCATCAGCTATGCACGGGGTTAAAGTACTTTCCTTGATTTGGACTGTACACGGGTGGACTGGGAACTTAAAATGGCCCTTAAAAAAAAAATACTGAAAGCGACCCCATTTTGTAGTCGGGGGCCATATTGATGGAAGGCAGGGCCAGCGCATATCATAATGTGGTACATTAAATGATCTCAACAGAGCCAAATACCACAGTGCATCAAACAAATACCGCCGCCTACCGCACAAAATACATCCCCAAAAACGTCCACTGGCTGGCCACGAGGAGAACTCGGGCATTGGCCCACTGAAATTCCCCTGTAAGGTCTATGGCCAATCCGCCCCTGATTGCGCAACATTACCCCAAACAAAACAAGAAGATATTCCTCAAGTCCAAACTAGACATCAGAATTTTCATCCTATACAGACTACAATACCTGCAATGGACCAATCTCAAGCTTCAGTGAAACAGTAACAGTACACTCTCCACTCATTTCTATGGGACTTCCAAAAACAGCTGAGCACACCTTGTGGCAATTTTCGTCACTCCCATAGAAATTAAAGAGGACCTCTCCCCTCTCCTGACATGCCTGTTTTAATAGCTCCATGCATTCCCCGTGTAATAACAATTCTGGATCATCTATTCTTATGTCTGTATGTTGTTCCATTCCTTTATTATTTGCACTAGAAGTTATATGTGAATTGCTATTTGCCTTCAGTAAAGGAACAGAGGAGAGTAACCAGTTGGGGGTGTGTACCTGCACAGTCTGAACATGGCAGCACTGATTGGCTAGAGAGCCCTACTTGTTACCTCCCCTCTGTTCCTTTACTGAAGGCAAATAGCAATTCATTCATAACTTCTAGTGCAAATAATAAAGGAATGGCACAACATAGAGACATAAGAATAGATGTTCCAGAATTGTTATTACATGGGGAATGCATGAAGCTATTAAATCAGGCGTGTCAGGAGCTGTGAAAGGTCCTGTTTAACGGAGGGTGGCAGTGCGCTCTCCTACGCTTTGGGAGCTCCGTTCTACAGATAGGTGCAGCTCCCAGAGGTGGGACTACCCACCTTTCTGACACTGGTGGCATATCTTAACAATATGCCACCAATGTTGGAGGTAAGACAACCCCTCTAAGGCTTTTTTTTGTTATGTGTGAAGGAACTGTAAGGGTAGGTTCACTTAGGCCTTTTTTACACGATCGATAAGGATTGTGTCCGGATGCGTTCAGTGAAACTTGCACCATTTTGCAAGCAAGTTCAGTCAGTTTTAACTGCGATTGCGTTCAGTGTTTCAGTTTTTTCCATGCGTTTTGATGCATTTTTCACGCATGTGAAAAAAACGGAAGGTTTACAAACAACGTCTAGCAACCATCAGTTTTCACGGAAGCCCCATTCACTTTTATGGGGCCAGGGCTGTGTAAAAAAATATAAAAGAATATAGAACATGCTGCGATTCTTGCGCAACGTGTGGAAAAAAACTCTCATGTACACAGACCCATTGAAATGAATGGGTCAGGATTGAGTGTGGGTGCGATGCATTCACTTCACTCATTGCACCCGTGCGGAAAACTCGCTCGTGTGAAAGGGGGGCTAAGAGTTTTTAGGAGAAGGTTTTGGATTCAAAAATCTCCTTCCTGCTGGATCCACTTCTCGCTTTGGCTGAGAAACCTGCAGGAAAATCTGCCTCAAAACCTTCTCCACAAACCTCTTAATATGAACCTCCCCTTACTATGCATTAAAATGATTGAACTATGTGTATATTTCTATTGCTTTATGCAAAATCTTACTAAGCAAAAAAATACTTTATTGATATAACAAAAATTGATAAATAAAAACACATCATATAAAAGATATTATCGGTGGAAACCACTGATGAAATACAGCAGATGAAGACACAAGGCTAACAGGGACGATGACAGGCGGGTGGGGGCACCACTCAGGCCAGGAAAAAGGTTAAAGGGGTTGTCCGAGTTATGAAAAAAAAAATATAGCACTGTAAATCTGATGGGCAGCAATATATAACTAAGTTAAGCAAGTTTTAGGCAAAAAAAATCCATATTTCCTAATTTCCCTGGTTCTCTTCTGGTCTTTGTTTACATGCAATAACAACAATCTTGGCCCCTCCCCCTTCTCCCCCCCTCTCTGCAAAGGGAATGAATATAAGTGCTAAGTGACATGTCTGCCTGCTGGGATACTCAGCAGCATGTTGTATGTGTAGGGCTACAAGTCCCAGCTGTACAATGACACTGCTAATACACACAGGAAATTCTCCCTACCTGTTCTTGTACAATACAATTCCTCTATAGCTCCTTGCCCAGCATTTGTCTCCTCTCACTGCTGCAGCTACTATTTGTTGTAAAGCCTTGAGCCCTCAGTGTGTTCTGGCTGAAGGGGTTAATGTTTTATCTGAAGGAAACCAGGGAGAGACAAGATAGCAGCCGGCTAAGGAAGGGGGCGTGGCCAGTGACGTCTCGTGTACAGACTCTTATCTGAACTGTTCAGAGGCTTGTGAACGAAACATCACAGAGCAGAGAGATAAGGTGACATCACAGGTCATGTGACCCTCAGTCAACTCTGAGAAACCAGCAGCTTTGGAAACACAAAGTATATGGGAAAGTTGTTATACCTGACAAGTTAGAAACATATAAAGAACAAAAAAATAACTCGGACAACCCCTTTAATAGAAACAACCAAGTGCTATTAACACCTTAACGACCTAGGACGAGAATGCTTGTGCTAATATGGCGTTACTTAACGCCCTAGGACGATGACAAATGGGGCATTTCTGTAAACTACAGAATCAGGGTAATAATTACTGAGTTTTGTTTGGCAGTTAACCCTTGCTTTATTCTCAGAATAAAATGATTCATATGGAAAATCTGTCAAAAAAGTGAAATTCGAAAATTTTGGCTACATTTTCCTTTAATTCTTGTGGAACACCTAAAGGGTTGAAAACGTTTGTAAAATCAGTTTTGAATACCTTGAGGGGTGTAGTTTCTAAAATGGGGTCATTTTTGGGTGGTTTCTATGATGGAAGCCTCACAAAGTGACTTCAAACCTGAACTGGTCCTTAAAAAGTGGGTTTTGGAAATTTTGTGAAAAATTTCAAGATTTGCTTCTAAATTTCTAAGCCTTCTAACGTCCCAAAAAATAAAATGTAATTTTCAAAGTGATCCAAACCTGAAGTAGACACATGGGGAATGTAAAGTCATAACTATTTTTGGAGGCATTACTAACTATTTTAAAAGTAGAGAAATTGACATTTGGAAAATTTGCAAATTTTTCTAAATTTTTGGTAAATTTGGTATTTTTTTTATAAATAAGAATGAATATTTTGACCTCAAATTTACCACTGTCATGAAGTACAATATGTGACGAGAAAACAATCTCAGAATGGCCTGGATAAGTAAAAGCGTTCTAAAGTTATCACCACATAAAGTGAGACATGTCAGATTTGCTAAAAATGGCCTGGGCAGGAAGGTGAAAAAATGGCTGGGTCCTTAAGGGGTTAAAATAATACAATGTGTATATAAATAGTCCCAAAACAGTGTAGAGGATATATCAGTGGTCCTATATACAAGGACACCGCCCGGCAGCGTCCCACTCCCAACGTCGTTTCGCCACAAAGGGCTTCTTTTGGGGATGACAATATAGCCACTGGTACCGTCTGATATAGTGTGATTACAGCTGATATCTATTAAAAATTAGAGCACGGACCAACCAGAGTGGAAAGAATATATCGCAAAAAAACGCTCACAATTGCGAGCGGAATGTCATCCCAGAAGAAGCCTTTGTGGCGAAACGACGTTGGGAGTGGGACGCTGCCGGCGTGTCGGCATCTAAAGGTCCTTTTACACGGAAAAGATAAATCGTATTAGCGATCGTAGATGAACGATCGAACGATGCAATGTAAATACCGTTTACACTGAAAGAGAAGTCGTTCACAATCTTTGTACTTTCGGTCGTTTTATAATCGTTATTACAATCGTAGAATGAATAACGCCCATTACCATCTGCCAACGACTAAACGATTTCGTTTAAACTGGAAGATTTTCAAACGATTAACGATTAATTTATTGGCAGGACAAAAGATGCGATCAACGAGAAGCGAACGAAATCTCGTTCGTCGTTAAATCGTTACCCGTGTTTATACACAACAATAATCGTGCAAATTCGAACGTTTTAACGATTATTTGAACGATAATCGGCTCGTGTAAAAGGGCCTTAACTCGGGCTTTTGTTTCTTGCTGGTAATGTTACATGTGCTTTCTTTTTTCCTATAATGGTCAATTTTTTGCGTGGCTGTGACCTTTATTCCTTGTATATAGGACCACTGATATATCCTCTACGCTGTTTTTTGACTATTTATATACACATTGTATTATTTAGTAGCACTTGGTTGTTTCTATTAACCTTTTTCCTGGCCTGAGTGGTGCCCCACCGCCTGTCATTCATCCCTGTTAGCCTTGTGTCTTCATCTGCTGTATTTCACCAGTGGTTTCCACCGATAATATCTTTTATATGATGTGTTTTTATTTATCAATTTTTGTTATATCAATAAAGTATTTTTTTGCTACATATTCGCGTGGACATAGTTTATTATAGGTGATTATTTAGGATTTTTGTCCATAGATTACGGACTTTATCTAGTACCGTATTATTGGTGTTTATTAAAATCTTACTAAGGCCAGCTTCACTTCATTTTTCACACATTCTCAACATGTTATTAATTGATTTATGTTGTTACATAATAGTTTTTTGCATCTGTCCTGCCTTAATAGTTCTTCTAGATTTATTTCAAGCTGGCAGTTCAGGGGCATGTACTTTCTGCTGCAGCCCACTCCCTATCACAGCTCAGGGGTGTGTCCTTTCTTCTGCAGCTCTCTCCCTATAACAACTCGGGGGTTGTGGGGTGTGGGCCCTTTCATTTGCATCTCTCTTCTCTGTAACTATCACAGCTTATAACAGTAGATCCAGCTGGTGGCAATTGAAGAATGGAAATGAGCATGTGCGACCACCTCAGAGAAGTAAAGCAAAAAGAACAAACAGCAGGAGGCGCTATACAGATCCATTATATTGAATTACTCAGTGGTTATACTACATTTTTACTTCCCAATTACAAAAGTATTCACATCCAGTGGAACAATTTTTTTTTGTGGGGCCAACCTACTTAAAGGGGTTCTACGGGAATTAAGAAAATGAAAATACGTAAATATTACTTTATATAAATATATTCACAAATACCTTTCATTAGTTATAATGGCTCGTTTTGTCTAGGGAGCAATCATTAGGAGAAATAAAATGGCCGCCGTCCTATTAGTGCACACAGAACCTGTCCTAATCACACAGGAGGACAAGTTACTTCAGGACACTGAGGTAAAGAGCTGCCTCATCCTCCTCTCTGCTCTGCTTGTCAGGGATTATGATCCTGACTACAGTTTAATATATTTAGCTGAATCTTTGTGGTAATGGAGTTCATCAGGAGACATGAAGTACAGAGAGGACAGACTATGGTAATGGAGACTGCATACAAGTGCTGCTGTTTATTAGCCACATCTACTCATGAACTCTATTCCCACAGAGATTCAGGTAAAGATCTTATCTGCTGTATTCAGGATCATAATCCCTGACAAGCAGAGCAGAGAGGAGGATGAGGCAGCTCTTTACCTCAGTGCTGTGAAGTAACTTGTCCTCCTGTGTGATTAGGACAGGTTCTGTGTGTACTGATAGGACGGCGGCCATTTTGTTTCTCCTGATGATTGCTCCCTAGAAAAAAGCGAACCATTATAACTAATTTAAGGATTTCGGAATATATTTATATAAAGTAATATTTAAGTATTTTCATTTTCTTAATTCCCGGAGAACCCCTTTAAGTTTAGTCAAAGTACCTGGTTAAATATAGCTCTCTGAAACAGGACTTAAAGGGAACCTGTCAGCACCAAAAATGACAAATAAACCGCCAGCAATACCTTAAGGGGTTGTCCAAGTTATGAAAAAAAAAATATAGCAATGTAAATCTGATGGGCAGCATATATAACTAAGTTCAGCAGGTTTAGGAAAAAAAAAATCTATATTTCCCTGGTTCTCTTCTGGTCTTTGTTTACATGCAATAACAACAATCTCAGCCCCTCCCCCCTTCTCTGCAAAGGCAGTGAATACAAGTGCTGAGTGACATGTCTGCCTGCTGGAATACTCAGCAGCATGTTGTATGTGTAGGACTACAAGTCCCAGCTGTACAATGACACTGCTGATACACACAGGAAATTCTCCCTACCTGTTCTTGTACAATTCCTCTATAGCTCCTTGCCCAGCATTTGTCTCCTCTCACTGCCTTGAGCCCTCAGTGTGTTCTGGCTGAAGGGGTTAATGTTTTATCTGAAGGAATCCAGGGAGAGAGCAGATAGCAGGAGCCGGCAAAGAAAGGGGAGTGGCCAGTGACGTCTTGTGTACAGACTGTTATCTGAACTCTGAGGCTTGTGAACGAAACATCACAGACCAGGGAGATAAGGTGACATCACAGGTCATGTGACCCTCAGTCAACTCTGAGAAACCAGCAGCTTTAGAAACACAAAGTATATGGGAAAGTTGTTATACCTGACAAGTTAGAAACATATAAAGAACAAAAAAATAACTTGGACAACCCCTTTAAGAGGACCTCTCCCCGCTCCTGACATGCCTGTTTTAATAGCTTCATGCATTCCCCATGTAATAACAAGTCTGGAGCCTCTATTCTTATGTCTGTATGTTGTGTCATTCTATTATTATTTGCACTAGAAGTTATGAATGAATTGCTATTTGTCTTCAGTAAGGGTACAGAGGGAGTGGCCAGTTGGGGTGTGTATGCACAGTCTGAAATGGCAGCACTGATTGGCTAGAGTGAGTCTGTGGCAGATACACACCCCCAACTGGTCACCTCCCCTCTGTTCTTTACTGAAGGCAAATAGCAATTCATTCATAACTTCTGGTGCAATAATAAAGGAATGGCACAACATAGAGCCATAAGAATAGATGTTCCAGAATTGTTATTACATGGGAATGCATGGAGCTATTAAAACAGGCATGTCAGGAGTGGTGAAAGGTCCTCTTTAAGGCTAGGGCTACACAACGACATGTGTTGCGCGAAAATTTTTATAATGATAGTCTATGTGTCAGATTGCAACATGCTACGTACTGCGACGCGACAGATGCAGAAAAACCCATCTTGGATGGAGTTTTTGTGACCATCGTAGTCACAGCATGTCGCATGTCGCAGTGCGCCACACCATAGGCTTGCATTATAAAAATTGTCATGTGACATTACTGCGACAAAATGTTGTCGTTGTGTAGCCCTAGCCTAAAGCTTACCATCGGGTTTCTAATGATGTTCTTGTGTAAGATGTCCAGGCACATGATCGCTGTAAAAAA